>NQFO01003785.1:0-13355 GCA_003991265.1 Pseudoperonospora humuli | reverse complement strand
CGCCACATGCTTTCGTTGTATGCGTAGAACCTCGCAAACTCGTTTTCGGATCTCAGTTGTTGCTGCATGTCATTGTGGCCATATCAAGCTCGAGAGAGCGTATCCTATTCTTGACATTACCATTGATCCGTCCCATGCCACGTCACATGTGTGTCCCTTCACTGAATGGTAAACGATCGCCCTTTCTCTCTCTCTCTCTCGCTGCATCCGACACGCCAGGTCTTAGCATATTGACGTGAAGAGACGTTGGTAGCCGTTCCTAATGGGAAGTTGCATTGGTCCTTGAATTAGCCAGTCTCTTACGCTGTCCGTGTCCGTTATAAATGTGCAAGAGCAAAAGTTGGAGCACTTTGATTTGGCTGAGAGAGGCACTTTTCCTTTTTGCAGGAACGACACTCATCGATAGTTTAGGACCAACGTCACATCTTTAGGACATTGCAACGTGTAGATGAAAATGCTCTGGTCGAAGCTTTATGCTGCTGCGGCAATTGCAGTCACAGAGATTTTATTGCAACAAGTGCAGGTGGAGGCTTGTACGGCCATTGCAGTAACGAAAGGCGCGAGTGCTGACAATTCGACGCTCATTGCACACACGGACGACGCTGGTGGTGGTGCCTCTGATCTTCGTCTTGTTCACGTCCCAGCGCGAGATCATGAGCCAGGGAGCGAACGGGCGGTCTACAACATCAATGGAGGATACCCAAGAGTAGTGGCACACGATCGAGGAACTTACTACGAGCCTGTGAATGATCCCGAGACAGGCAAGACGCAAGAGTACTCGAAGCCAATGGGCTACATTTCACAAGTGGAGCACACGTATGGATATTTTGACCAGGATTATGGTATGATGAATGAAATGCAGTTGAGTATTGGAGAAAGTACTTGTGGTGCCAAAACTGTTGGCTGGCCGCTTGATGTGCCTGGAGGCAAGAACTTGTTTGGCATTGCAGAGCTTACGAAGGTGGCGCTCGAGCGTTGTGCTACTGCTCGTTGTGCAGTTGGCACCATGGGCAAACTCGCTGAGACACATGGCTTTTACAGCGAAGACAGTGGTGATATGGCGAAGCCGGACTATGGCGATTCAGCTGAGGCGCTAGTCGTTGGAGATAAGCTGGGCGAAGTCTGGGTCTTCCATGTCATGACTGGAAATAATTATACCGGTGCAGTGTGGGCGGCACAGCGTGTGCCAGAGGGACACGTTACTGTCCTTGCTAACGGCTTTACGATCCGTGAGATTGACTTGAAGCAGCCCGATTGGTTCATGGCT
This sequence comes from Pseudoperonospora humuli, assembly GCA_003991265.1. NCBI lineage: Eukaryota > Oomycota > Peronosporomycetes > Peronosporales > Peronosporaceae > Pseudoperonospora > Pseudoperonospora humuli. The sequence continues at coordinate 12,088 of NQFO01003785.1, read as the reverse complement.
TCGAGGAATGTGCTCTCGTTTGCCGAAGAAATGGGCTGGTGGGACCCAAAGGGGGAGAAGCCTTTTGACTTTACAGCTGCATACGGTTTTGCTGACAAGGACGCCATTGGACCCTTGTACACTGGACGTCGTGTGTGGCGTGTCTTTGATGTCTTAGCTCCCTCCTTACAGCTTGACGCCCGTCTTGGTAGCTTCTCACAGTATGCCACATACCTGTTCTCTGTCAAGCCTGATCGCCTTGTAGAAACGTACCAAATTATGGATTTGCTCCGTGACAACTATGAAGGTACGCGTTACGATATGACGAAAGGAATGGCAGCTGGACCCTTTGGAGCTCCTGTGCGGTGGTCTGGTAGTCCTGGAGGCGTCATTGGTGGATGGGAACGTCCGATTTCCATGTATCGCACGCTCTTTGCCTTTGTCCTTCAGAGTCGCAGTCATAAGGGTCCGGATGGTGTTGGCGGTGTCGTGTGGTACGCTCAGGGCGCTCCCCATGGCTCGGTCTTTGTTCCCTTTTCTTGCGCTCAAGACACTGTCCCGGAGTCATATTTGATGGGTCGTCAGAGTAAGTTTAACCTGCAGTCCGCTTGGTGGGCGTTCAATTTTGTGAACAACTGGAGTTTGCTGCGTTACAACGCTATAAGTGTTGATATCCGTGGCAAGATTGAGACGCTACAGAAAGAAGCGTTTGCTCAGCGTCGAATGATTGAAGAGAAGGTGCATGGAGACATGCAGTTGGCTGAACTGAGTAAGACCCAAGTAGTGTCCTACTTGCAAGCTCAAAGCAACGCTTTTGCCGAGGAAGTTGTAGCTCAGTGGTGGCAGCTCGCTTGGACATTGGTCGGCAAATACAGTGATGGCTACATGACAACAGGCGAAGCTCCAGAACAGCAGGCTTCGATTGGGTACCCGGCTTGGTGGCTGCAAGCGAGCGAGTTTGCTACATGGCCCGGTGACACATTCAAGCCCAAGGCTAGTATGCGGAAGCAGCTCTTGGGAGTAGACAGTGAGACGGCACAAGGATTCGTTCATCAGGCAGCCCACGCTCAGATGGAAGGTCAAGGCTATTCAACCGCCTTCGGATGGACCATCATGGTCGGTGTATTGCTCACCGCTATGCTTGTTTTCACCAAGAAAGCGAGGCACCGAGTCAGCTATCACGCGGTCAAGTAAGGATTGAAGCATGCTGCGAAGCTTTGTTTCCCAACTCATTAGTGGCATTCATATCGATGTTATAAGAGCGGTTGCTCTCGGCTCGCTCACATGAAACGATTGATACCATACGCGGACGAAACATGGGGACATACGTTGTCATAGTATTTGGGAGAAAGTGGAGCGCAGGAAGCAAGGAGGACCATGTCGACACAGAATTGGCTGGTCGACATGTTAACCATCAGGCTTGGAACTAAGACGTCGAAGTTTCTGTTTGTGATCATTGACATCAAGGCTTAGATCAGCATGCAGGAGCAAAGCGTTCCCAATAATTGCTATAATTTCGAATACAAAACGTTTGTCGTCACTATTGCTACCCTGTCACCTTTCACATAATTGGACCTCAGTGTGTAACTTGAGCAAGCATTGCACGCTACACAACTATGTCACTATGACACAGCGCGTGCATGAGTTCAATATGCAGGATGATTTGGCGATGTGGAGAGCTGTCAGTTGGGATAGACCCTCCTCAGTATCTGACATATCTTCAATATTTTAATTCTGCTCTTTGTACTTTTACCCAGCAAGTGCCATCTATTGTTCCTACATAAACACACGCGATTGCCAGCTGTGGGGTGTCATGCCCCTTTCTGTGTATTTGAAGACTGAGGTGGAATAAAGGATGCAGGACTGAGATAATACACAGTGTTTGTGCTTGCCCTTCCTCTTTGCTCACCTCAACAATAGCTCGGAGCTTACGTACCAACAGGATAACGCGAGCATATCCACATGAACAAACGTTGCTTAGTATGTGCAAACAAGACGCGTGATTTGTTGGCACTATCACATCCTTGCTATCTGCCCAGCTGGGCATCGTCAAAGATGTGCATTTACATTTTCCATCGTTAGTGATTAGTGCTAGCTCTCACTCTTCGCTCACCTGCTGATATCATATGGCAACAAGCCGGAGTTGGTCTAGGAGACGAAGCTACACGAGCTTCCCATCAATGATTCGCACTTCTTTTGTAGCTTTCATTTCTCCTTTGCCGAAAGCGACGTCGTCAAAGTATCTTTATGCGAGGATCCGTCGTATGCGCTTTCGCCCTACTTGGGCTCTTCCAGGTAGCAACCACTTCAGCAAATGCGCAAGGCCACATAACACTGAATGATGCGCGATCTGTAAAACTTCACGTCACGTTAAAACGAAAGAAAATGCGATTACACGGAGTCTCCGAGTTCGACATTTACGCTACTCCCGTCATTTCCGCTGACGACACAAGTGTCCTCTATGACGGATACGCGACATTCGTTGACAACACTTTGGAGTTTACCTATACCATGGTTGACGGTGCCGCTTATGTAACAATCAAGGCCTCAAATGGCATTGACGTAGTACGATGTCTACCAGTCCATACTTGGACCTTTGACAAGATATTACCAGCTCTCAATGGTGCTACACCGATTCCAAGCGCATCTATTGGTAAAGAAGCCGTCGAGTGTGCAAGTGGAAATCTGTTCAAGACGTTGTTCGTCGGGGTTCAATACGCCATCTGTGCGTCAGGCAAAGCTGGCTTTACTGCATTCAGCAGCGACATGGACATCTCTGTAGAATATCTCAATGATACAGTGAGCATACCAAAGCCCAAGTTAGCCAAAGAATCAGCTTCGTGTGAGCCCATCGAAGAGGTCACTTCCTTGACACCCACAGCTTTAGCTTTGGCTACTGGGACTAACATTCCGTCGAGTGCTTCCAGAATGTTGAAGGCAGAGTCTCACATGGCCATGCAGGCAACAGAGTGTGAATGCTTGTCGGCACAACGTCCTTGTTTGTTCTTTCACGGTTCGGGGAATGATAAGGAAGAAGCTGAGTTGCAGGATACGAACGAGTTAGTCTCGAGTAAAATTGGCGACATGCATGGCCACGCTCCTTGTTGCTCCACGATCAAATATTCGGTGCTCGACACACAGAACGCCGGTTGGAGGAACGACACCTTGCAACAGAGTTATTGTGACCAATTGCTCTTGATGAGTAACACAAGTGATAAAGACGCCAAAATCATTGACAACACGATTGTTGTGACGCACTCAATGAGTGGAGTCGTGATGGCCGGTGCACTTGCGTCAGGAAAGTGCAACTTTTCCTCAACAACGTCCTGGGTGGCCTTGAGCCCGCCAATGACCGGCAGTATGGCCTCGGATTATGCCATGTCGTTTTGCAAGACAGCCCGCGCTCCCTTTTCAGAGGGACTAATGGAGTTGATTGGCCAGTGCCCCGTATCAAAAGGACGCAGATCAACTTTGTACCAGGGCGAGTCGTTCAGCTCTCCGTCCATTGATGCAGCGTATATAGCAGCACAAAAAGCATACCGCGAGAATGTGGAAGCTGCAATGTGCAGCAACACTTTTTTGGGTCTTTTTTCAAAGTTCCAAGCTCGTTGTATCCTCGGCGGCACAGTGTTGCCTCACAAGTCAAAGGAAAATGACGGGCTTGTGGAGTACAAGAGCTGTGTGGGTACTTTGGACGAGACCAAGTTTGGCAACCACTACTTAGATCCATTTTACAGGCCAAAGCTGAATCACGCAGACACGGCATTCTTAACAGGCGACGGTATCTTTAGTGATGCTCAAAAGCCAGTCAAGTGGTTTCAGTGTCTAAAGCTTTAGAGCACTCTCCTCGATTGCAAGTCGTTTAGACAAATCACATGCTTAGTTTGACCCCAAAAATGTGCTTTATAGCCCTTGCTTTTGTAATTGTTCTTTGACCAGAATAGGTTGTGCACGATGACGCGTCGACAATAAAACTAAGCTAAGCAAACTTTTCTGTCATAGCGATCTTCCTGATTTTTCCACTTCTCTCTTCTCTCTCACTTTTTCATTCCCACGCTTCAACAATGGGTCAAACTTCCTCCTCTCACGTCTCAACGTCCGAAAATTCAGTGCTCGACGTCGAGATTGAGATCGTGTCCGCTAAAGACATTGCTGCTGGGGACTATTTTAGCATAAAAGCCGCACTCCAAGGTCGCGTTGCTTCCAGTGACGCCTATGCTCTCATCGAAGTGTCTGGACAAAAGGTAGCATGGACACGGCCTATCTTTGCGTCACTCGATCCCGAGTGGAAGGAGAGATTCTTCTTTAAGAATGTCAAGCCCGACACACTGTGCAAACTTTATCTACTGGACGAAGACATGGACGGTGACGATGCGCTGGGTCAGACACAGTTCACGACAGTCGACACAAACGGTACCGAGACGACGTTCGAGTTGCCGATCACTCGCAACGAAAAAGCAGCTGGTACCATTGTCGTCAAGGTCAAGTCACACGTGACGTCTGTCATTGGCGACGGCAAGCTGCAGCAATACGGACCTGTGCACTACTCGGCTCACTTGGGGATCACGTCCAGCGTCCTGTCGAACTCAATGACGGAAGACGACAAGCTCCAAGCATCGGCTTACCACTTGCAGATGCACAACATCGCGCAGATGTTGCCAAACGACCATGAATGGAATAAAAACTATCCCACGATCCAGAAAATCTTCTCTCCAGACCATCCGGAATCTCCTGTGCTCCGCAAGGCAATCGTCACTGAGCACGAAATGATTTACAGACACGGAGATACGACGCAGTACGGACAGCTTACGGACGAATCGGACTTCTTTAAGCTCGTGAACTACGGCCGACGACAGGACAAACCGGTGCTCTTCACATACGCTATCACGTCGACGGGCTGGTACTTTTCCGAGACAGGAGCTTCCTTCTTCAAGGACATGTTGTCCAAGCACATGCTGCACGCGAATGCTGCTTTTTCAGTCAAATATGCCGGTGAGTTCCACATTGAAAAGGGACCGAGCGGGAAATACAAGCTGCTGATCGACAACAATAGCGGCACTTACGCTCCACCAAAGGAGGATCTGCCTAAACTCAAGGACTTTGTCGAGAACAATTTTCCCGGAATTTTGGTGGAAGCCAAGGACCGCGATGATGAGGGAATGAAAAAGTCGCGCAAAGAGATTTTGGATGCGTGGGCGTAAGGCGAGTCAAACGCCAAGAAAGCGTCTTCCTTCCAGATCGTAAACATTTGCTTTTGTAATCCTGCGAAGCTGTCTTGGGCTTGGCTTGTCAAAATATATGTGTTCATTCTACAGAGCCTTTGGCTCGCTTTACTATACGGACTAAAGACAGTAAGTGCTGTTTACATCCAGGAATCCAGGATCTTCTTGCGTGTTCGCTGCGATCCTTCATCTTTGCGATCCAATGCCTCAACTGCGATTCCTGGAAAGTTGTCCTGAAGAAGTGCCTTGAGCTGTGGTAGATCCGTCTCGGGTGGTGTGTACGTGCCACTATCGTTGTCAATGATCAGCTTTGGCTCATCGAACAGAGAATGGTCGACGCGGAACTCTCCAGCGTATCTGTTTACCAACAAACGATAAAAGCTGAGGATGAGCCATTCTCACCAGAAACGACACAAGTGCACTTACAACACGGAAAATGCAGCGCCTGAATGCAGCATGTGCTTCGATAGCATGTCTTTGAAAAACGCTGCACCTGTTTCGGAGAAGTACCACCCATTCTTTGTGATGACATAAGTGAACAGCACTGGCTTGTTCTGGCGTCTGCCGTCATGAATGAGCTCAAAGAACTCGGCAGGCGAAGAAATCGCGCCGTATTTTGTCTTGTTAGGGCCGTGAGTGTAAATTACGGCGTGCTGTGTCATGATCGCTTGACGTAGTACCGCCGACTGAGGGAATTCTGGCGAAAAGATGCGCTGAATCGTCAGATAGTTTTTGTTCCACTCGTGCTCCGTCGACAAGAAGTGCGGGATATTGTGCAGCTGGATGTGGTACGCCAGTGACTCGACTCTAGCATCGTCCGACATTGACATGGTCATAAGTCCAGCCGTCACACTCGAGTGCACTGAATAGCGCACAGGGCCGACCTCGTGAAACACACCGCCACGTCCAGGATGGACCGGTATCGACTTGACCTAAACAAATATTTGCCCACAATTTCCATCAAATCTCTCATCTTCCAGTGACAATCGTTGAAATTTGGCTACAACCTTGACGACAATGGTGCCGGCATTTGTCCCATTAAGAGAAATGGCGAGCTCAAAGGTCGATGTTGCGCCGTCTGTGTTGACTGCAACGAAATGCGTCTCACCCAAATCATCATCGGCATTCACATCTTTGTCGAATAAGTGCAAAGTGCAGAGAGAGTCTGGCGGGACATTTTTGAAGAAAAACTTTTCATTCCATATTGGTTTCAGCGTGGAAAAGATAGGGTGAGTCCAGGCCACTTTTTGGCCAGCCACTTCAATCACAACGTAGGCGTCACTTGAGGTCAAATGCCCTTTCATCAATGCCGTGAGGCCCAAATAGTCCCCTGCAACGATGTCCTGTGGGATAGAAAGAGATGAGTGGACAAGTGGTTAGTGGAGTGAAAAGACCCAAATCGGATCGGTTCCATATTCTTTCGCACTTTGGCGGACACGATCTCCAGCTCCACATCGAGTACGGCACCTTCAGGTAAAAGGGATTCGTCCGATGGAAGTGGGAACAATGAGGGGATGGCCGAACGGGTCAAGACATGACGAACGTTGGAACTCGGAGCTTGGCCCATGATAAACAAGTTGAAAACTGACTTGACTTGATTAGAAGCGAAAACAGGTGGTCCCCACTATATCCCGCTGTCCTCACGCAATTTTGACAATGGAATAATGTCAAATTCCTGTGAACGACAGTGGACGTGCAAATAATTGGAAGACCAAAGCGACGGTAGAGAGATAGACGGATTTTTGGTGGACCTTGAAGGGCAGCGTAAGTGGCACAGTGTGGACCCTTTTCTTTCCCTTTCTACCAACTCTTAAGCGTGGACATGACCAAATCCATAGCGCGACAATGTTCACAGCCGGTTTTGAGCTCGCTAAGACGACAAAAGGCACTTGGCAAACATCGTATAGGACGAAAGTGGCACTCTCTCGAAGTGTCTAGTAGCATGACGTGTGAGAAACAAAACCGAATGGAAGTTTCGGTTGAGTAGCGTCGGCTTTGGTCTCCCATGAGGTCAGTCGGCATCCAGTAGAACACAGCACTAAATTATAGGCGACAATGCATGGGGCTAACGATCTGTCGTGAAAGCCATTCTTTCTACCGCTACTCAGTTGCGAGGAACGACATGCATATCTTAATCCTTAGTCTGTCGAGGCAGGATTTGCTGGCTATGCTCACGACAGACACGACTGGCTTATGCGTCTGTCCATGACAGGACTAGCTGCAAGCGTTTCAAGTGGACGCAAAGTTGTGAAAGGCGCTTTACTAATCTCAAGACGTCTACGACTGATCTCCGTATCCCACTCGTATCCTGCATTATGGCAATCACAATCGTATCGTCGCTAATCCTCATGTCTATCGACTTGATGACGACAAATGGAAATCGAAGCTGCGTTCGACGCTGCTATAACCAGCTGTCTCCAGTGTAGACACGAAATCTCACACAGAAGTAAGTACCTGAAACTCTTGTTTATAGCGTTTCTATCTGTTCTTCAACCTGATCGAAAGGCGTCGCACTCGATGATACATACGCCCGTGAGCAAATGCTGCCTCTCATATGTCGGAATGCAGTTTGTCGTGGGAAAAGTCCAGCAGAAACACGAAAGGGACGAGTTTGAAGCAACTACGAGTCGTCTCATTCCTCAATTCTTGTTCAAGTCTCCCTCAGTGAGTAGCAAAGTCGACAAATGTTCGCCAACCACTTTGTGACGATTGCACCTCATGCTGCCGTCATGGTGAGTCTTAAAGACTGTGGTAGTCAAGGGCACAAGGCATCACCCAAGACAAGCGACAAAGCCGTCAAGAAACTCAACGTGTCAAGGACGAGTTTGATACTGAAAAGAGTAACAAGATGCCGACTCCAGTGCCCAACCTCGTCCACCAAACCTCAACTTATCATCAAGCCAAGTCGCCACTACCAAAGAAGTTTTTCAACTTCTCTGAAATCTCTGGACATGCATCTTTATGTAGCAAAGTGCTCACAATACCGTAAGAGGCTTGGCGCTCTGTAGATAAAAGAAAGTCATATATTATGCGTAGTCGTTCATTTTATCATACGCACTCGTGTGTTTCAGTAAGCGACAGAGTTTCTACTGCTAAGTACAGTGCCTTCATCATTTGTGTAGCCCATTTCAATTGAGCGAGTAGCCCTGGAGCGTCGAGCGCGGAGCAAAGCTTAGCTTGCCTGGCTCGTACGACTCGACGTGGGAAGCCATTTGGGCAATGGAGCAGCAGCTGCAGCAGAAACTCAAAGCGGCGTCTTCAGCGTACGATCCCGAAATGCTGAAGAGCGTGCGGATGCGCCAGCGCAGTCGCATGAGACACAAAGCCGAGATGAAGGCGCTCAGCCAAAAGATAAAGTCGAAGAAGAAGCTGTGAGTAGCGGTCGCGATAAGTGCGAGCAAATAGAGGCCTCCAAACAGCCCCAAGACGTGGTAGAACGGCATGAGACCGAGACGCGACGAAATCTGAGCCACCGCTAGACCAGGGCAACAACATGAAGTGACACCTAGAAGACGAGAAGCACCAAAAGTGTCAATGAAAGAGAACTAGGACCGTATTCCACACGATATAAAAGACGTACCATTAGGCACGAGCGAGTCGGTGAAGCCAAAGATGCCAGTCTTCCAGTGGCCAATGACGATACCATTCGAGTCGACGCCTTGACTGCTGTTGTCATCATCCAAGACATTGACCTTCACGTCGCTATCCTTGGTCGGTGGCTCGAACTGCATTGTCGATGAAAAGTTGGTAGTAATGACGTTTGCTTGAGCTGGAGAATGAAAGAATGAGCTTACAACGAAGCTTCGGATCCATTGCAAGATGTCAAGATGGCTTCAGGTTCTGATCCTGGCTAAGACCAAGCATATTAATACTTGGCGTTATGTCTGTGAAGGATTTTATCCCAAATGGGACAACGACCTACTAACTACTGCGAATGATCGGGTCTACGAATGGAGGCACTACAAAGCCACGACCAGAGAATTCGAAAACAAGCAAATCGAGTCCTTTGTCGTCTTCAAAGCGCTCGAGACCTCACCCTTTGACTTTTCCAAGTCGCAGCGCTCCATCGCTTCACCATTCGCGATTGTCACGTGCAACTCAATGTTTCGTTGAAAGCCCTCAAGGAATGGGACAAAGCACCGATGATTCACTTCCACGACGTCATCGTTCGCATGAGTCACTTGACCAATGGTTTCAACGCATTCTCCATGTCAAGAAGCTGTCGCCTTTGGATTTATGCGATTTGTTTTCGTATGGAGACACAAGAAAGTATCCCCTCGTCCCGTTGCATCATGTTTGTCACGTCTTGTTCAAGCTCGACCCTGAATCAAAGAAAGGTGCAGGTCCCCTCACGGACGAAATGGAGGTAACCAAGTTGCTAGTCGATAGAGCTTCAATAGCCTCTTGCTCACTCTTTGTTCTCCTTGATTTGTGATGACACGCAGGAGTTTCTGTACCAGTTTAGCACCGAAGAAAGAGGTGAGCTCATGGTCAATATGCGCGCAGCACTACGAGCCCTTGATATCTGGCACTCTCGAGATACTGCGTCAGCTTGTACGCCCAAATTTCGCTCCGCTCCTCGATCGACGCTGGAACCCACGAACCCAAAAATGAAAAGTGGCATTCCAGACTTGCAAGACGCCAATGTGCGCCTTCGTGGACAGTCCGAGTCCGCCAGGTTAGCGAGTCACGTCAAAGCCTCAGTGGATAGAACGATTTCCCACACGTGGCCCCCACAACATCAAGCAAACGCAACGAAATGGAGTGCAGGAGTTTCTCCCACTTTCACATGTCCGTCAGCTTTGTCACATTCGCGACTGCAGATCGTAAATTGTCACGAACAGGAATTGGTCGAGGTCGCGAGCAAGCTGCAGTTGTGAGTTGTACCCATTTGAGGCTGACTTGAACGACTTTGTCGCTAATAGACGGGTGTGAACTCTAGCAACGGTGTCAAACGTTTGGAGCAGCTGCTGATGGAAGGCGACGAAGACGCGACTGGGTTTGTAAATCCCAAGCAACTTTGGCAGCTTTTAGCGGATGAATTCGAGCTGGAGATTAGTGCGACTCGACTAGTTGAAATGTGTATGGGGATGACCTTTGATGCAAGGGCTACACTCGACTACAAGGAGTTTATCGACGTGCTGCTGGACATTCTGATCTACGCTATCCCAGAGATCCGCGAGTCAACAAAGAGGACGTCGCTCATGCGTTTGGATCAGTATTTGCAAAGTGGATTCCCGTCCGGACGTGAACATGCGCGCCAACTTTTAGACCAACTTTGTGCCAAGTACGACCTGAATGACGACGAGTGCATCTCAGTCGCTGAATTCGTTCGTGTGCTTCACGTGGACTTGATCCAATACCACGCACTCAAGCAACCGTGTCCACTGCAAGAGCCGGAGCTTGTGCAACTTGTTTATCCTTTTATGCTGCAGCACGCTGCTCACGACAAGTCTTCCGTCGGCTTTTTCTTCTATCCCGAGCTACTTGATGCCCTCCTAGGTCCATTTCCACTCGATAGGAAGCGTCCAATGGAGAGCGCAAAGCTGCTCCACCAAGCATTTGAATGGCGCTTTTGGCAGAATACGTACACAGCTTTGTGTGGTGGTGACGAGCGCATGGAGAAAAGAGTACGGGGTCAACTGGGCAAGATTCTGGCAAAGCTCGATCCTGACTCGACTTTTACCATCTCAACGCGTCATTTTGAACGGATTTTCGCACGACATTTTGACTCGGATGACATGGCGGTCCTCATCGCTGCTCTAACACTGGATGAAGACGTGAATGACGCATCAGATGAGGCGTGGAATGGTCCACACTTGCGATATGACGTGCTGCTGAGTTTGGTGTTTGGATCCCCGGCGCTTGATGACAAATCCTTTTTCACCAAACACATCGGAAATTCACTTTTACGTGAGCACGAGCGACTGGAATTGTGCTTGAAGGAGCTCCTTGCTACGAAAGGACCGTCTTCTCAACTCACGATAAAGGACTTTTACGAGCTTTGTGTCGTGCAGGCAGTAGATCGTCCACTGACGATTGTCGAGATGCTGTTTCTGTTTGCAACCGTGGATTCTTTTCACAAGGGAAAGGTTCAAGTCAAGACGCTCAACGAGTTCTTGGCAAGAGAATGCTGGCAAAATGAGGAAAGTCATGAAGCAGCAACGTCCACAGGGTCCGAGATCGGGGCAAGAACTGGCGCTGAGTCGATTCGAAAGCTCCTCGCAAAGTGCTGTGCTGGCCACGAATTGGATCGTGCACTTTCACGTCTCTTTCGTAAAGTGCAAGGCTCAAAGTCCCTTCGAGCCGTTGTGAAGGAAGTCTCCAATATGTTTCACGAGTTGGGTCTTGTCGATGCGCACCAGGACGATCTCAACTCTCTTGTCCGAAGTTTGTTGGAACAACAGAGCTCAACACCATGTGATGCTCTGTTCGATGCACTGCTCGACTGGGACGCTCTGATCAAAAGCATGGGGATGCCAGACGCTTTAGTGGAGGTGAAACAAGTCTTTGAGAAGTTTGACGTGGAAATGGTTGGCACAATTCCATTCAAGGACTGGAACAAAGTGTATCGTCGACTCTGTCAGGGCCGAGAGATGGAAGAATGGCAAATTCGTGTGGTCCAGCGACGATTCTCCGGTCAACGCCGTCGACGCGAACGAGAGCAAAGAATTGATTACATTCGTTTGATCGTTTTCCTGCTCGACTTGCACCAGCGACAAGTACGAAAGACTCGTCGACTTCATCTCGATGACAGCTTAGAGTCAAATGTCGAACGATACGGGAAAATGGGCCCTTGCCTCACGAAAGTCAAGATGAAGCCGAATTTTGGAACACCAAATGACTCCGACTGCTTTGTGCAGCCACAGAGTCGACGCAGGAGTGAT
>NQFO01003784.1:0-11549 GCA_003991265.1 Pseudoperonospora humuli | reverse complement strand
GCTGAATTCCACCCCTCCGGCCTCACAGAACTCGGTGTAATTGGCGTACGTACTTCCTGTACTCGGGTTCATCATGGACGTGATTCCCACGACGTCGTCCAGCAAAATGTAGCCCAGAATCTCGTACGAAAACGTGCATGTCACTCCATCCGGCTTCACTCCAAAAGCACATAAACCACCTGCATACTCCTTGCGACAAGACTCGGTCTTGTCGTCCCAGCGCTCCTGAGGACAACTATTCGGGAACGAGAACCAATAGTTGTGTGGGTACGGGGCAATAACGTCCTTGTCCTGCAGAGTGCCACCAACGCAGAAGCCCAGCTTTGGCTGACCACCAGCTCCAACATATTGGTTGCATGTATCGGGAAAAGTACCATCTTCGTTAGGGTTGCATCGACCACCGTCCATGGACATGAACGGACAGTGCTCGATTGCGTAGCTGTGCTCGTCTGTGGCGTTGGCGTAATATTGCATGGCAGCAATTGGCTGCACCACTGTCGTCTGATAGAAGACGACGTATTTGACACCGTTCTTGCGCTCGCAGCTGTCCACCACTGACGCGTTGATACACTCGGCTTGGACGTACTTGAGCGCACCTTCGACAGCTGCCATGTTGACCGTATCGAGAACAGCACGGCGTTTCTCGTCAAAGGTCTCGTAGTAAGATGACACAAAGCTTTGATAGTCGGCATTCCACACAGGCATGTCACCTTGAACGCGGACTTTCAGCGATGTCACGTGTTGGTAACCACCTCTTGTGGATTCTTCAGACGCAACAATTTTACCTTTTTGACTGGCAAAATCCTCAAAACGGCTCAAGGTTGAAGACTCTGTATGAACGTTTTCTGATTCGTCGAATCCATTGCAGTGAGGAACAGCGGTAGTTGCATAACTTGTTGCTACGAGGGACGAACCGAGTATGAAACGTAATGCCGTCCTGGTCTTCATTTCGAGTAGAGCTCACGACGGCAGACGCCAAAGTGGAAATGAGATTATCGCGCTGTAAATGCCGCAAAGTGTTGGAGCTCGAGTCAGCACAAAAACTGGAGCGAGTCGTCGTTGGTCCACAAAGTTGGTGGTTTCAGACACGCGGCGGATTACTGACCGGATTAGTCGACGCGCTGGCGTGTAAAATACAAAGTGGACCTCCATGTCCACCACGAAACAAAGAAAAAGTCGCTCTTCCGTAACTCTGCATGTCCCTTCCCGCGTCATGGATCAACGAACTTCCCATGCTCGAAATGTTACAAACCTCAACTCTGAAAACGTATATTTTCGAATTATGCTCACCGCTTTGCAAGACAACCTCTACCTCAAATGTCACACCATGTTGGATATGTAGATCGACATGATAAACGACGCAAGTGTCACGATAAGAATGTGCACTTTTGCGCTGCTTCTCTGACCATCATTCAAAAGGTTGAAGGCCTTTTTCGCGTAAAGGACTCAAGTGTAGAGGTAATTTCTCCGCCATAGGCACCAAAGCCCAAGCTCAAGCACTTGGGTAGGAAAAAAAACGAGAAGGTGACGTCCTCTCGTGTTCAAGGATCAGGTATCCAACACAGTAGTGTCGCGTGCTAGCTCGGTGCGATCTGCCGCGACCCACTCCTCTAAGATGACAACTGACGTACCACTTATGCAATAAAACGAAGTCCAATCGAGGCGTGGCATCTCGTTAACCTTCTTGCGCTTGAATGTGTGGCTTTGAAAACAAGTCATCTATCTCCCTCTTCCTCATAAATCCGACTTGTCCTTCTTCCGTCAGTGTTGTTTGGTCGTGGCCACAACTCGTTGGACGCATCCCATCGTGCGAAAGAATCTCGAATTGTGGGAAACTATCAAGGCTTGGTGGTCGTAGAGAGCGCCTTGAGGTCGCCGAGGGCTCTTATCAAGCGAGACCTTAGGTTGTTGACGCTGTCGTAATGATTTGCGAGCACTCTCTTTGAGCTTTACGTACAGATCACGTCGGGAGAGCTCCATGGAGAAGGGAAGAGGAAAACTTTGTGAAAGTAATCATGATAGTATCGACAAGACGGATATGGTGAGAGCGCTACGATTTCATGCAAGAATGGAGAGCAAACAGTGGAATACGTGGACAAATCAGATTCAGAACAATGGAATGGCGTTTACGATTGATTATTATGGAAGTTCCAGAGCGCGGTCGAGAAGAGGACGGAGGAGGTGCCAAGTGAAAAGGAAGTCCAGGCATTTTTGCTTTTTTTTTCCTACCCCGCGAGACACATCAAGATCAACATATCTACACAGCTGGTTTTTACGCGCGCATCAAAGCTGGGCATATCGCTGTCGACCAAGTCATTCCAAGAGAATCAATGGACGGTGATGATGCGCCACGCCTTTGTGATAGCTTGAAACCAGACGTCTGAAGTGTGGTCTTTACAAGGCCGAGCGAGATTTAAAGCTTTGTGGCAGCAAAACATAAGTAGAGTACGGAAGCCACCCCATTATGAACCAAGTGACACATACACTGCGTCACTTTTGCTGCTTTAACCCAAGACAAAACCCGACGAGAGGACTCTCGACGGTCCAGTGATCCACCTGGGTATATGCTAAATGTCGTAAATATCGAGCTAGACCCCATGATGTGGGCGATTTATGCTGCTGCAAGAGAAGCCCCTTGTCCACAGCACAAGAAGCAGAGATGTAGGTAGATATTGACATGGACCAAAGTGAAAGAAGAAGAGTGATCATTGGTTGAGCGTCAATCAATATTGTGCAAGTGACAACGTGAGAGAAGGCCATCATGTCTCTCGAGCGAATGCATCACTTCAAGAGCAACGCGAGACTCGTGCTGCAGCTCTGCGTAGAATTGAAGCAGACATTGCTGAAGTGCGCGACGGTGGTCTCCATGGTCCATAACGAGTCCAGGATGAGCAAGGTCTACTCGCAGTGCTACTAGTCGCTTTACTTTGCTCGATCTGTTGACCTTGAACAGGACACAGACCTGACGAGGAAGAGAAAGCGCGAGGGCGCGACGCTGGTCCGCACTCAAGCCGACGTACAGCTCGAAGAGAATGAAGGTCATGGAGTGCTCTGTTGTGACCGTGTCGAGTGCAGCGTGCGCCATTGGGAAGGCGACATGAACGTAGTTATCAACATGATGAAGCTGCTGAAGCGCGAGGCATGGAGACCAAGACACGCAATTATGGATATGCAAGAGTGTTAGACCTGAGTACAGAGTATCAGAAGCTTGTGTATCAGTAATTCGACTATAATTTTTGCAAAAACCATGTCAGATTTAGTATACTGCAGCTACTTGACTCAAACACTGACCCGACATAAAGGTTGCTCAGATTACGATAGAGTTTTATTGTCGACGCGTCATCGGGCACAACCTATTCTGGTTTAAATAACGGGTACAGAAGCAAGTGTTATAGAGCACAACGAGAAGTGGTGCTAGATGTCTGCGGCATAGCAATCGTCCTTGGTGTTGCTGATTTTTCCACTCCTCTCTCTCTCTCACTTTTTCATTCCCACACTTCAACAATGGGTCAAACTTCCTCCTCTCACGTCTCAACGTCCAAAAATTCAGTGCTCGACGTCGAGATTGAGATCGTGTCCGCTAAAGACATTGCTGCTGGGGACTATTTTAGCATAAAAGCCGCACTCCAAGGTCGCGTTGCTTCCAGTGACGCCTATGCTCTCATCGAAGTGTCTGGACAAAAGGTAGCATGGACACGGCCTATCTTTGCGTCACTCGATCCCGAGTGGAAGGAGAGATTCTTCTTTAAGAATGTCAAGCCCGACACACTGTGCAAACTTTATCTACTGGACGAAGACATGGACGGTGACGATGCGCTGGGTCAGACACAGTTCACGACAGTCGACACAAACGGTACCGAGACGACGTTCGAGTTGCCGATCACTCGCAACGAAAAAGCAGCTGGTACCATTGTCGTCAAGGTCAAGTCACACGTGACGTCTGTCATTGGCGACGGCAAGCTGCAGCAATACGGACCTGTGCACTACTCGGCTCACTTGGGGATCACGTCCAGCGTCCTGTCGAACTCAATGACGGAAGACGACAAGCTCCAAGCATCGGCTTACCACTTGCAGATGCACAACATCGCGCAGATGTTGCCAAACGACCATGAATGGAATAAAAACTATCCCACGATCCAGAAAATCTTCTCTCCAGACCATCCGGAATCTCCTGTGCTCCGCAAGGCAATCGTCACTGAGCACGAAATGATTTACAGACACGGAGATACGACGCAGTACGGACAGCTTACGGACGAATCGGACTTCTTTAAGCTCGTGAACTACGGCCGACGACAGGACAAACCGGTGCTCTTCACATACGCTATCACGTCGACGGGCTGGTACTTTTCCGAGACAGGAGCTTCCTTCTTCAAGGACATGTTGTCCAAGCACATGCTGCACGCGAATGCTGCTTTTTCAGTCAAATATGCCGGTGAGTTCCACATTGAAAAGGGACCGAGCGGGAAATACAAGCTGCTGATCGACAACAATAGCGGCACTTACGCTCCACCAAAGGAGGATCTGCCTAAACTCAAGGACTTTGTCGAGAACAATTTTCCCGGAATTTTGGTGGAAGCCAAGGACCGCGATGATGAGGGAATGAAAAAGTCGCGCAAAGAGATTTTGGATGCGTGGGCGTAAGGCGAGTCAAACGCCAAGAAAGCGTCTTCCTTCCAGATCGTAAACATTTGCTTTTGTAATCCTGCGAAGCTGTCTTGGGCTTGGCTTGTCAAAATATATGTGTTCATTCTACAGAGCCTTTGGCTCGCTTTACTATACGGACTAAAGACAGTAAGTGCTGTTTACATCCAGGAATCCAGGATCTTCTTGCGTGTTCGCTGCGATCCTTCATCTTTGCGATCCAATGCCTCAACTGCGATTCCTGGAAAGTTGTCCTGAAGAAGTGCCTTGAGCTGTGGTAGATCCGTCTCGGGTGGTGTGTACGTGCCACTATCGTTGTCAATGATCAGCTTTGGCTCATCGAACAGAGAATGGTCGACGCGGAACTCTCCAGCGTATCTGTTTACCAACAAACGATAAAAGCTGAGGATGAGCCATTCTCACCAGAAACGACACAAGTGCACTTACAACACGGAAAATGCAGCGCCTGAATGCAGCATGTGCTTCGATAGCATGTCTTTGAAAAACGCTGCACCTGTTTCGGAGAAGTACCACCCATTCTTTGTGATGACATAAGTGAACAGCACTGGCTTGTTCTGGCGTCTGCCGTCATGAATGAGCTCAAAGAACTCGGCAGGCGAAGAAATCGCGCCGTATTTTGTCTTGTTAGGGCCGTGAGTGTAAATTACGGCGTGCTGTGTCATGATCGCTTGACGTAGTACCGCCGACTGAGGGAATTCTGGCGAAAAGATGCGCTGAATCGTCAGATAGTTTTTGTTCCACTCGTGCTCCGTCGACAAGAAGTGCGGGATATTGTGCAGCTGGATGTGGTACGCCAGTGACTCGACTCTAGCATCGTCCGACATTGACATGGTCATAAGTCCAGCCGTCACACTCGAGTGCACTGAATAGCGCACAGGGCCGACCTCGTGAAACACACCGCCACGTCCAGGATGGACCGGTATCGACTTGACCTAAACAAATATTTGCCCACAATTTCCATCAAATCTCTCATCTTCCAGTGACAATCGTTGAAATTTGGCTACAACCTTGACGACAATGGTGCCGGCATTTGTCCCATTAAGAGAAATGGCGAGCTCAAAGGTCGATGTTGCGCCGTCTGTGTTGACTGCAACGAAATGCGTCTCACCCAAATCATCATCGGCATTCACATCTTTGTCGAATAAGTGCAAAGTGCAGAGAGAGTCTGGCGGGACATTTTTGAAGAAAAACTTTTCATTCCATATTGGTTTCAGCGTGGAAAAGATAGGGTGAGTCCAGGCCACTTTTTGGCCAGCCACTTCAATCACAACGTAGGCGTCACTTGAGGTCAAATGCCCTTTCATCAATGCCGTGAGGCCCAAATAGTCCCCTGCAACGATGTCCTGTGGGATAGAAAGAGATGAGTGGACAAGTGGTTAGTGGAGTGAAAAGACCCAAATCGGATCGGTTCCATATTCTTTCGCACTTTGGCGGACACGATCTCCAGCTCCACATCGAGTACGGCACCTTCAGGTAAAAGGGATTCGTCCGATGGAAGTGGGAACAATGAGGGGATGGCCGAACGGGTCAAGACATGACGAACGTTGGAACTCGGAGCTTGGCCCATGATAAACAAGTTGAAAACTGACTTGACTTGATTAGAAGCGAAAACAGGTGGTCCCCACTATATCCCGCTGTCCTCACGCAATTTTGACAATGGAATAATGTCAAATTCCTGTGAACGACAGTGGACGTGCAAATAATTGGAAGACCAAAGCGACGGTAGAGAGATAGACGGATTTTTGGTGGACCTTGAAGGGCAGCGTAAGTGGCACAGTGTGGACCCTTTTCTTTCCCTTTCTACCAACTCTTAAGCGTGGACATGACCAAATCCATAGCGCGACAATGTTCACAGCCGGTTTTGAGCTCGCTAAGACGACAAAAGGCACTTGGCAAACATCGTATAGGACGAAAGTGGCACTCTCTCGAAGTGTCTAGTAGCATGACGTGTGAGAAACAAAACCGAATGGAAGTTTCGGTTGAGTAGCGTCGGCTTTGGTCTCCCATGAGGTCAGTCGGCATCCAGTAGAACACAGCACTAAATTATAGGCGACAATGCATGGGGCTAACGATCTGTCGTGAAAGCCATTCTTTCTACCGCTACTCAGTTGCGAGGAACGACATGCATATCTTAATCCTTAGTCTGTCGAGGCAGGATTTGCTGGCTATGCTCACGACAGACACGACTGGCTTATGCGTCTGTCCATGACAGGACTAGCTGCAAGCGTTTCAAGTGGACGCAAAGTTGTGAAAGGCGCTTTACTAATCTCAAGACGTCTACGACTGATCTCCGTATCCCACTCGTATCCTGCATTATGGCAATCACAATCGTATCGTCGCTAATCCTCATGTCTATCGACTTGATGACGACAAATGGAAATCGAAGCTGCGTTCGACGCTGCTATAACCAGCTGTCTCCAGTGTAGACACGAAATCTCACACAGAAGTAAGTACCTGAAACTCTTGTTTATAGCGTTTCTATCTGTTCTTCAACCTGATCGAAAGGCGTCGCACTCGATGATACATACGCCCGTGAGCAAATGCTGCCTCTCATATGTCGGAATGCAGTTTGTCGTGGGAAAAGTCCAGCAGAAACACGAAAGGGACGAGTTTGAAGCAACTACGAGTCGTCTCATTCCTCAATTCTTGTTCAAGTCTCCCTCAGTGAGTAGCAAAGTCGACAAATGTTCGCCAACCACTTTGTGACGATTGCACCTCATGCTGCCGTCATGGTGAGTCTTAAAGACTGTGGTAGTCAAGGGCACAAGGCATCACCCAAGACAAGCGACAAAGCCGTCAAGAAACTCAACGTGTCAAGGACGAGTTTGATACTGAAAAGAGTAACAAGATGCCGACTCCAGTGCCCAACCTCGTCCACCAAACCTCAACTTATCATCAAGCCAAGTCGCCACTACCAAAGAAGTTTTTCAACTTCTCTGAAATCTCTGGACATGCATCTTTATGTAGCAAAGTGCTCACAATACCGTAAGAGGCTTGGCGCTCTGTAGATAAAAGAAAGTCATATATTATGCGTAGTCGTTCATTTTATCATACGCACTCGTGTGTTTCAGTAAGCGACAGAGTTTCTACTGCTAAGTACAGTGCCTTCATCATTTGTGTAGCCCATTTCAATTGAGCGAGTAGCCCTGGAGCGTCGAGCGCGGAGCAAAGCTTAGCTTGCCTGGCTCGTACGACTCGACGTGGGAAGCCATTTGGGCAATGGAGCAGCAGCTGCAGCAGAAACTCAAAGCGGCGTCTTCAGCGTACGATCCCGAAATGCTGAAGAGCGTGCGGATGCGCCAGCGCAGTCGCATGAGACACAAAGCCGAGATGAAGGCGCTCAGCCAAAAGATAAAGTCGAAGAAGAAGCTGTGAGTAGCGGTCGCGATAAGTGCGAGCAAATAGAGGCCTCCAAACAGCCCCAAGACGTGGTAGAACGGCATGAGACCGAGACGCGACGAAATCTGAGCCACCGCTAGACCAGGGCAACAACATGAAGTGACACCTAGAAGACGAGAAGCACCAAAAGTGTCAATGAAAGAGAACTAGGACCGTATTCCACACGATATAAAAGACGTACCATTAGGCACGAGCGAGTCGGTGAAGCCAAAGATGCCAGTCTTCCAGTGGCCAATGACGATACCATTCGAGTCGACGCCTTGACTGCTGTTGTCATCATCCAAGACATTGACCTTCACGTCGCTATCCTTGGTCGGTGGCTCGAACTGCATTGTCGATGAAAAGTTGGTAGTAATGACGTTTGCTTGAGCTGGAGAATGAAAGAATGAGCTTACAACGAAGCTTCGGATCCATTGCAAGATGTCAAGATGGCTTCAGGTTCTGATCCTGGCTAAGACCAAGCATATTAATACTTGGCGTTATGTCTGTGAAGGATTTTATCCCAAATGGGACAACGACCTACTAACTACTGCGAATGATCGGGTCTACGAATGGAGGCACTACAAAGCCACGACCAGAGAATTCGAAAACAAGCAAATCGAGTCCTTTGTCGTCTTCAAAGCGCTCGAGACCTCACCCTTTGACTTTTCCAAGTCGCAGCGCTCCATCGCTTCACCATTCGCGATTGTCACGTGCAACTCAATGTTTCGTTGAAAGCCCTCAAGGAATGGGACAAAGCACCGATGATTCACTTCCACGACGTCATCGTTCGCATGAGTCACTTGACCAATGGTTTCAACGCATTCTCCATGTCAAGAAGCTGTCGCCTTTGGATTTATGCGATTTGTTTTCGTATGGAGACACAAGAAAGTATCCCCTCGTCCCGTTGCATCATGTTTGTCACGTCTTGTTCAAGCTCGACCCTGAATCAAAGAAAGGTGCAGGTCCCCTCACGGACGAAATGGAGGTAACCAAGTTGCTAGTCGATAGAGCTTCAATAGCCTCTTGCTCACTCTTTGTTCTCCTTGATTTGTGATGACACGCAGGAGTTTCTGTACCAGTTTAGCACCGAAGAAAGAGGTGAGCTCATGGTCAATATGCGCGCAGCACTACGAGCCCTTGATATCTGGCACTCTCGAGATACTGCGTCAGCTTGTACGCCCAAATTTCGCTCCGCTCCTCGATCGACGCTGGAACCCACGAACCCAAAAATGAAAAGTGGCATTCCAGACTTGCAAGACGCCAATGTGCGCCTTCGTGGACAGTCCGAGTCCGCCAGGTTAGCGAGTCACGTCAAAGCCTCAGTGGATAGAACGATTTCCCACACGTGGCCCCCACAACATCAAGCAAACGCAACGAAATGGAGTGCAGGAGTTTCTCCCACTTTCACATGTCCGTCAGCTTTGTCACATTCGCGACTGCAGATCGTAAATTGTCACGAACAGGAATTGGTCGAGGTCGCGAGCAAGCTGCAGTTGTGAGTTGTACCCATTTGAGGCTGACTTGAACGACTTTGTCGCTAATAGACGGGTGTGAACTCTAGCAACGGTGTCAAACGTTTGGAGCAGCTGCTGATGGAAGGCGACGAAGACGCGACTGGGTTTGTAAATCCCAAGCAACTTTGGCAGCTTTTAGCGGATGAATTCGAGCTGGAGATTAGTGCGACTCGACTAGTTGAAATGTGTATGGGGATGACCTTTGATGCAAGGGCTACACTCGACTACAAGGAGTTTATCGACGTGCTGCTGGACATTCTGATCTACGCTATCCCAGAGATCCGCGAGTCAACAAAGAGGACGTCGCTCATGCGTTTGGATCAGTATTTGCAAAGTGGATTCCCGTCCGGACGTGAACATGCGCGCCAACTTTTAGACCAACTTTGTGCCAAGTACGACCTGAATGACGACGAGTGCATCTCAGTCGCTGAATTCGTTCGTGTGCTTCACGTGGACTTGATCCAATACCACGCACTCAAGCAACCGTGTCCACTGCAAGAGCCGGAGCTTGTGCAACTTGTTTATCCTTTTATGCTGCAGCACGCTGCTCACGACAAGTCTTCCGTCGGCTTTTTCTTCTATCCCGAGCTACTTGATGCCCTCCTAGGTCCATTTCCACTCGATAGGAAGCGTCCAATGGAGAGCGCAAAGCTGCTCCACCAAGCATTTGAATGGCGCTTTTGGCAGAATACGTACACAGCTTTGTGTGGTGGTGACGAGCGCATGGAGAAAAGAGTACGGGGTCAACTGGGCAAGATTCTGGCAAAGCTCGATCCTGACTCGACTTTTACCATCTCAACGCGTCATTTTGAACGGATTTTCGCACGACATTTTGACTCGGATGACATGGCGGTCCTCATCGCTGCTCTAACACTGGATGAAGACGTGAATGACGCATCAGATGAGGCGTGGAATGGTCCACACTTGCGATATGACGTGCTGCTGAGTTTGGTGTTTGGATCCCCGGCGCTTGATGACAAATCCTTTTTCACCAAACACATCGGAAATTCACTTTTACGTGAGCACGAGCGACTGGAATTGTGCTTGAAGGAGCTCCTTGCTACGAAAGGACCGTCTTCTCAACTCACGATAAAGGACTTTTACGAGCTTTGTGTCGTGCAGGCAGTAGATCGTCCACTGACGATTGTCGAGATGCTGTTTCTGTTTGCAACCGTGGATTCTTTTCACAAGGGAAAGGTTCAAGTCAAGACGCTCAACGAGTTCTTGGCAAGAGAATGCTGGCAAAATGAGGAAAGTCATGAAGCAGCAACGTCCACAGGGTCCGAGATCGGGGCAAGAACTGGCGCTGAGTCGATTCGAAAGCTCCTCGCAAAGTGCTGTGCTGGCCACGAATTGGATCGTGCACTTTCACGTCTCTTTCGTAAAGTGCAAGGCTCAAAGTCCCTTCGAGCCGTTGTGAAGGAAGTCTCCAATATGTTTCACGAGTTGGGTCTTGTCGATGCGCACCAGGACGATCTCAACTCTCTTGTCCGAAGTTTGTTGGAACAACAGAGCTCAACACCATGTGATGCTCTGTTCGATGCACTGCTCGACTGGGACGCTCTGATCAAAAGCATGGGGATGCCAGACGCTTTAGTGGAGGTGAAACAAGTCTTTGAGAAGTTTGACGTGGAAATGGTTGGCACAATTCCATTCAAGGACTGGAACAAAGTGTATCGTCGACTCTGTCAGGGCCGAGAGATGGAAGAATGGCAAATTCGTGTGGTCCAGCGACGATTCTCCGGTCAACGCCGTCGACGCGAACGAGAGCAAAGAATTGATTACATTCGTTTGATCGTTTTCCTGCTCGACTTGCACCAGCGACAAGTACGAAAGACTCGTCGACTTCATCTCGATGACAGCTTAGAGTCAAATGTCGAACGATACGGGAAAATGGGCCCTTGCCTCACGAAAGTCAAGATGAAGCCGAATTTTGGAACACCAAATGACTCCGACTGCTTTGTGCAGCCACAGAGTCGACGCAGGAGTGAT
>NQFO01003777.1:0-43345 GCA_003991265.1 Pseudoperonospora humuli | reverse complement strand
CTGATTGCAAGTGCAAAAATTGTACAAAGCTCAAGTGAAACATTACCGGTAGCGGGTTTTCTCGAATGTCTGGCATCTCGTTAAGACCTCCGTCTTCCTGATTACACCGGCCGGACCTTCTTCGAACACTGTTGTTCGACCGTAGCGTCGACTCCTTAGACTTGACTTGTTGCACACAAGAACCCTAAATTGCTGGAGAGTATCGATGCGTGTTAGTCACAGAGAGCACAACACGGACTCGTGGAAGTCTCGAATCTCACCGCATATTCTCAGCTCAAATAAAAACTTCGTGAGCAGATGGTGGTCAACGCTGGTATGATGATTCGTGAGCACTTCAAGAAATGCCTCCGACTCTACGTGCGGCTCACATTTGGAGAACTAGGTAGCGATCTCACCAAGAAGCAAGCGAAGGAGAAAAGGAAACCTCGTTGAGGCAGTCATGTATGCGTGCGAGTACTGACGAGATGGATGTGAAGGAAGCGCTGCACATGCGAGACACGCTTACACCAGATGACACCGACTGGAGTGTGCAGTGGACTCCGCGGCCAAACCGTATTCAAGAAATGGTCTGGCATTCTACGCTTGACTCCTGTGGAAGTTCCAGAGCGCGATCGGATACGGTACGTCAGTCATGCTGTTCCGGCCACAGACGGAAGGTGAGAAGAGATCTGACAAGAAGTCTTCCGAGCGATCTGTGCTTTTTCTATCATTACGTGCCAGACGTCGTCATCGGACTAGATCCCAGGATGCGGGTGCTGTGTACTGTTGTGAAAGAATAGATCGTTAGTCCACACTAATAGAGGCGCCGCGAAAGGAGGCGAGAGCAGAAGAAGAACGATTGCTCAGACTGGATATGCCAGTCCCCGCTACCTAAGCGTTGCATAGAGTGCGACATTGTGCAAGTGACGTCGAAGGAGTATCGTCGCATGGCTGACTTCAAGCGATTTACTGCTTGGAATGAGGGTCAGAAGAAACGGCACCCTGAGTATGAGAAAGTCCTTGCAGAGATGTCGTTATCCAAGACGGCGAGCTACACGAAGCATCTGGAGCGACTGTAGTCCTTCTGAAGCAACTTGACGTTCCTGCTGCAATTCAACGCGGATCGACCGTTTCCCAAGTGAAAGCTCTTCTGTAAGTGCATTGCTCGTGTGGCGGTCGATGCGATCGCGGAGCGCAATGTTCTGACGATGAGTATGACGATGTGTGTGGCATACGGAGAATGAAAGACGCTTTCATTTGTTAAATAGCCTGTCCCTATGCACGACAAACAGCTGCCGAAGAAGAGGACACGTGAGGGTGTCGCAGTGGCAGTGGCGGTGAATCTCCGAATGCTACGGAGTGCAGCGTCACGTACTGGGACCGCGACGTGAGCGCGGCGATCAACATGCTGGCTCGGCTCAAGAGCGAGCTGCGCGGTGAAGGATGTAATTAGACTTTCAGAAGGCAGAGAGTACGGTAGAGTAGATAAAAATCTCCCGCCAATATGCAACAATGCGATTGCCAAGTCCACCTTGTCCAGTTTTACAGTGATTGCAGCTGCCACTTTTGCATTGCCATACACGACCGTTCGATAGAGAACAAAGTCACTTTCGTCAATGAAAAACGCCGGCTGCTCGTCATTATTGGGATCCACTAGCAGACTAAGCTTTTCCACAGCTCTAGGATATTCGACACACCGTTTTTTTTTGTTTTCTAACACGTCTATGTGAGGTTTTTTGCTCATCCTGTGGTCGATCTTTCTCACTCGTTTTTGCTCTTGGGAAAACATCCGGTCATTACTCAGATTTCGGTGCACAGTCAAAACTGGAGATACGTCGACTTTGGTCGTACGAATGTTCCCGCAACATCATAAGGAGTTGCAAGTTGGGGGAGATTTTGCAGCAACCTCTAAGTCTTGTCTTCATTTGCTATTCGAAACGCAACATGGGAGAGGACTATACATCGTCGGCTACAGGCAACGCCGTACTGGATGCGGCGCGTGGTATAACAGGATCAGGAGCTGCAGCAAAATCGGAGCAGGGCAGCACCGAGTGGACGCGTCTAGAGTTATGTGTCATCGCGAGTCTGCAACTAGTGCTGGTGCTGGTGGCCTATCGCTTGGACCGCTTGGAACATTCCGCGCTGGTCTCCGAGTCGGCTGTGGCCATATTTTTTGGTGTTTTGGTGAGATTTTGTGCCGTATATAAGAGAGAGTTGACGATAGTCTCTGACCCTCAGTGTCTCTTTTTCCGTGCAGTTTGGAATCGGCGTGCTCATCTTCTACCCGATGGTATGGAAAAGGAGACGGCGGAGCTATTTGTGTGGGTTAGCGCTAATCAAAATCTGATGCTGTGGTACAGGAATCGTTAAACAATGGCATGGACCCTGAAGTGCTCTTTTACGCGTGCGTTTATGGCTGGCTGAGTGGACACAAAACGAGCGATGATTGCTGATTGTTTGAGTATTTTTCTATAGGTTGCTACCACCAATTATATTGGAGGCGGGCTTTAATATGAAGAAGAGGGTTTGTCTGGAGCTGTGTGATTGATGCTATGGATGAAAAGGGTGGTGACTCATTGCGATGTGTGATGTCATGATTTGTAATGACGTCAGGGATTCTTTTCCAACTTCAACGCGATCATGCTGCTGTCTATCGTAGGAACACTAATCGCGACATTCATCACGGGCGGTGTGTTGATTTGGGTTGGAAACATAGGACTTATCACGAAGCTTACTGCTGCAGAGGCATACCTGTACGGCGCTCTCATATCGGCGGTCGATCCAGTGGCTACGCTTTCGGTATTCAAAAAGAATGGTGTGCCTCCACTCCTTTTCAACCTTGTCTTCGGTGAAAGCATGCTGAACGACGGCGTGGGTGAGGATTAATATCTGATTTATTTTGTCGTGAAAGCATGCACGTACCTAACGTTTCCATGCGTGACTGTAGCGATTGTATCATTCACACTGTTCCAGGGCCTCATTCGGAATGATATTGCTGATGTCACCCTGCACGACGCTGGTATCATTATTGTTAAGGTGTTTGGAATCGGCTTCGGCTCTGTTGGCCTGGCAGCAGCCGTGTGCTTCACGTCGGCGTTTTTGCTTAAACAGGCTGATCCCGTTCTCCAGCAGTATCCCTCGTACGAGATCTCAATTGTGCTGCTTTCAGCGTACTTGAGTTACGTGATTGCCGACCTGGTTGGAATGAGTGGCATCGTGGCGCTGTTCTTTTCGGGTGTACTGATGAGCCACTATCACCTGTACAACATAGCCGACGAAAGTGCAACGGCTCTGCGGCATTTGCTGACAACTTCTTCATTTATGGCGGAAAACTTTGTCTTCATCTATATGGGAATGAGTGTGGTGGCATACTCAGGGTACTTTACCTGGGACTGGGGCTTCATCCTTGCCAACCTGATCGCTTGCATCTTGGGGCGCATGCTCAATACGTTCCCCATGTGCATGCTTGCCAACCTATGTCGATCAGAATCCAACAAGATTCCGTGGAGCCACATGGTGGTTATTTGGTTTGCTGGTCTCCGTGGTGCAATTGCTTTCGCACTGGCGCTGAATGTCTATACGCCCAATCGCGTTCACGCAAGCGTGATCCAGAGCACAACGCTTTTCACAGTCATGTCCACGACTTTGGTAAGTGGAAGTGGTGCCAGCATTTGGTTTGCGTGGAAAATGCCTAATGCGACCTGCGCCTTTGCTCGTTTGAATAGGTGTTTGGAATGGGAACAAGTCCCGTGCTTCGCTATTTTGGCTTGACAGCGACACAGGAACATGAACAGGAGTTCGACGAGTACGTTGACAATTGGTGTCGGCTGATTGCAGAGATTGCGCTTTTTGATTTCATACTAATGTTCATGTGGAGTGTGCCCAGCAGCGAAGGCGCGAACGAGCGGTTGCTTTCTGACAACGAAGAGCACGACGCAGACACTTCGTTCCGTCCCATTGACCGGCCGCCTACTCACCAGGACATCAGCGGTATTCATGGTGTCTGGGAACGCATTGATGAAACGTACTTGAAGCCGCTGTTCGGCGGCCAACCTCGCGACCAGCAGTTTGAGTCGGAGGAAACTACTGGAGAGCATAAGCGCAGAGTAACGGGCTCTCCGACTTCCACGGGTAAAAGTTCCCCATCTACCCGAAATCGCAGCCAGAAAGAGCAAAACAAGCAAGGTCCGACTCTGTCATCACCAAAGTCGTCGTCATCTCCGATTACTTTGGTCGAGATGGCAGAAAATCATGACGCCGCCGAAAAGGTGTAGAAGGTGTAGTTATTATATCTGGAAACTCTGTAATTGAGTTTTCTAGTCCTTAATGTACAGATCTGCTGACGAGCTACTTACTCACTTAAATCAAACGCATTAGTTCTTATTTAGGAAGCAGTGACAATGTCGCCCCCTACAATATCCAGGTTTATTTATGTGGATACTTTCTCATTTCTTCGATCTACTGTCTGAAACATTGAGTTTCTCAGCAAAATGGAACGTAGCGGCGTGTCCGACGAAATGGTGACGCTTTACGAAGCCCAGCGTCGTGCCCACGAGACCATCTTGGCTCTACAGACGCAGATAGAGGAAGAAGAAGCCGTGTATCTCGAAGAAACTCCGCACGGCAATATCATTCGAGGCTGGGACGGCTTCATTGACTCAAAGCAGCCACGCAAAGACGCCAACCCCAAGAAGATAAAGCCGTACACTGAGTCAGAGCATCTCTTTTCGAATTGTTGCTTCTATGCCAGCATGGCGAGTGAGCCCAGCTTAGATCAGGTGGACATCTACAGCTCAACGAAAGACGAGAACGCCAATCGACGTAAGCTCACAGTCACGTTGTCAGTGGGGAAGGGGACGGGCGCAACAGGGAGCATCAGTGGTGTGGTGGATAGCGCTGCTGCCCACAGCACGAACGCAGGTTCCAAGGTGAATTCGGTGCAAAAGACTACCAAGACTGTCGCTCAGCTCCCGGCGGGGAAAGGAGCGGCAGTGCCGAGCTACCAACACAGCAAAGCCTCTAAACTTAAGAAGAGGAAGAGGGAGGCCGAGGTAGCTGCAACTGCAAAGCTACATGAGACTGTGTCAACAAACCTACAGACTGTCACCACGTCAACGACGACTGGACCTGTTGTGTCACAGCCACCTGCGAGTGATTTTCTTGATGTGCTTTAGCCGATGGAAAAGAATGTTTTGACTTCAGGCAACGCAAAGTGAAGAGTTCTTATATTAAACAGCAGAATCAGGAAACAAGCAGAGAGTAGTACGATGGCATCACAGCCTGTGACTCGCTATCTCGCGAGTCGAAAAGCACCTCGACAGTTTATGGAGTGCTTAATTGGACGTGGCAAACGATGTCAGCAAAACTTCCAAATCCTTCGTCGTCTGGCGGAAAAAGCCGTCGTAGTTGAACTGTATCGGCGTAACAATATCGCAGCTGCAAGTTAGCAAACAGCTCGCACCAACTGACAGCAAACTACTCGAGTACTTACTTCAAAAATGTAATCCAGCTGCTGTGGTGGCACGGTAATGTCAGGGAATTTAGCGTAGCCCTGTTAATCACATTAGCAAAACGTCAGCTTAGCTTGTCGTTCAAGTCAAGACGAAAACTGTCTTCACGCACCTTTAGACGATCATCAACTGTTGCCACAGCTTCTACGGTACCCTGAAGGCTTTGAAAAAGGTGCGAAACACTGTTCCAATGGAGATCCAGCTGCGACCTCAGCTGCGTCATGTACTCCCCATGGGAGAGGATGGCCTCGGACGGCACGGGTGCAGAGCCAAATCTGGACGCAAGAGCGTTGATTGAATTGTATGCATAGGCACCCATGCCGATAACATCATTCGACTCACGCTGCTGCGCTAGTGGCAACGCAAGGATCCCTGCTTTCATCTTGGAAGACTCGGTCATCATCTGCTTGAAATTTGTCAACAAATCATCCATCTCCTTCTCAAAATTCGAAAGGTTTGCTTTCAGACGTCGGTATACAAGAGTCATACCCGGAATGCTCTTCTCTTCATCCACAATCCGACGCTGGAGTATCACGACGCAGCTAAGGATTGATCGAATGTGCTTCTTTAGAAGCTGTGTTAGACGCGTACGATGCAACCTCACACGAAGCAGCAAGTCGCTCGAGCACGAGACACCAACAGCCTCATAGATGGAGCACAGGACGATGAACGCGTCCAAATTGCCTTCATCGATGGACGAAGTATGGTACGATGTCCGGACTCCCCAAGACAATTGACCAATACGCTGGATTGACTGACGCACTAAGAGCAGCGTGTCCAGCACACCGCCCTGAGCTGCAGCAATATCAGCGGCTTCCCTTGCTGACGAAGATGACGATGGACCTTTTTCAATATCTTCATCTTCGTCAGTTTCCGAGTTGACTGGGCTGCCCTCAACTTCTTTTGATCTCGGTGATGTCTTTGCATTCACACCCCATGATACAAGCGACGAAAAGAATGACCCGCCATCCGAACTCGACTGCTTCTTGGGGGCAGGGACACTTGCTTGGGCCGCCACCACAAGTCGGTTCTCTGCGCTAGAATTGTTCTCGGAGCTGCCGTCTTCCAATAAGACGATCCGGTTCTCCGTTTCTAATGACGACACCTTCTGAGTGTTGCTGGCACGGCGACCTGACCCAGGCCTCGCCACAACGAGCGCGTTGCTCGCACCCACTGGAGCTTCATCCTCCAGCAACTCGATCTTCGCATGACCTTCGGGTTCCTCTTCCCCATTTTCTAGTTGTTTGTGATGCTGTCTACCATCTTCAATAAAACCTCCACCTAACGCTGCAGTGACATACCTGCAAATGGAGCTGTTTTCCTCCACCCACAAACCTGTGGCCTGTTTGAACTGCTTATACATTTTTTGCACGTGCAGCGGGTCAGCGCTTGCATACATACGCTGGATGGGTTCCACACAAGCGCCAAAATCACGGGCCAAGTAGCCTTCGAGCGGCAGCACCTTGCTGAAACTCCAGCGCCAAGCCTTCTCTTGGTTTGGCTTGAGACGATCCAGTTCACGCACACCGATACGCGTGAGTTGACTCACTTCTTTACTAATTTCTGCCTGCACTGCTTCCAATGACTGCATCAAACGCCGAATTTCCTCGCCACCCGGTCCATACACGAGCAAATCGCCACCAGGGCCGGCAAGTTGTCTAGCTTTACGGCACGATACCAGTAAATCAGCAAGTAGCTTCAGCAAACCGTGCAGCTTGGTAAACGTATTGAAAGTCTCTTCTCGCACTTCCTTCCGCAGTGAAACAACGCCCGCGTTGCTCTGCTGAAGGAAATCTGACGGAGTAATTGCCACGTCGCTCGAGTTCGAGTTGCGTCTTAGCTGCCGCGTCAGCACTGTAGGCACCTGCGGATTTGCTTCAGTATCGCAGAACACGGCAGTATGAGTCATTTCGTCCTCTTCCTCATTCGTCAAAAGCAATGATGGAAGTGATTCCTGAGGAGCAATTGCAGCTTGATTCTGAGGAAACAACTCCCTACCAAGCACAAACAGTCAGCCACACATTAAAAATCCCAAACAGTCTACTACATTAGCAGCACAACGCGTGTACGTACTTGAATGACGGCGTCGTAAGTAGCACCTCGAGCATCTGTCCCGACTTGCTGCCCATTGCGTCTTTCATGCCTGCATGTTGTTGTGCCTGTAAGTTGCTAATTGTACAGTCCGCTGGCGTATTTGGCGTATTGCGCAGTACGTAAAAGAGGAATTGCACACCATGCATCAATCCATCGGTACCACGAGCTTCTAGTGTATGCAGTTGTTCTCTCGCTGACGAGTGGGCGCGTTCCGTCTCAATCGTTGGGAGCACGCGCGTCTCAATTACATTCCTCACGTCCTTCAGTGTACCCAGCAACGAACGTTCGCCTGACCCAGAGTGAAACAGACCTTGCTGTCCATGTTGCAGTCTCAGCACGTAGCTGTGTCTGCGTCGCACCTCGACCAAAATCGATTCCGTGGTACATGTAGCGGGTGCAAGAGTGCGCATCGCCCAGTCTTTAAACTCCTCAAGCAGTAACGTGCGCGGGTCGTTGAGGTATCCCGAGAACGTAAAGGTCCGGTCATATCTCTCCCTCTGGTAGGCGCAGATACTGGAGATAATGGCTTCTGCAGGGTTACGCAGTAGTCCAACTACGTCCTGCATCTTACGTAGGTACGAGTTCTCATCAAAGTCCGAGATGGTGGGATTGTGGAGGGGGTAGAAGTTGTCGTCCATCTTGAGAGCTGTAGGGAGGTCCTCTTCACTCACCTCCATCGCCTCGCAGTACGCTTGATGCACGAAACGCATTTGGTCCATTTCAAGCTGCGAGTAGCTTTTGCTGAACGGGTTCAGCCGCATTCCCCAGTTGGACATGGTGACGACTGTAGTTGGGTACGTAAGACAGACTGAGATTGGGTCGCGCCGTCGGCTTCGGTTCTCTACTTTTGGCGTCAGTATCGGGCCGGTATGGAAGTAAGAGAAAAGGATTTGATTCGACAGGTTATGTAATTCGGTGTAATGTGACAGGAAAGAGTGCGGAAGAGGATGATATATGGGCTAGGTTAGCGCGATACTTTTCTGGCATCTATCTTCCTTTGCAATCCGACGAATTCATTCGTTTGACCCTAACCGCTCTAGGGTTGAGCATCTTGCGCTGCTTCAATGTGGCACAGCGCGCAAAGCTTGCTGGTCCTTCAATCGTCTCATGACCGTCGCACTTTTACCACCCTTTCACGGTGCTAGGCGCGTCTCCTTTGATGTTGTGGCACCGAAGTCGATCCCCGTAGACCATGCACATCTTCTTGCTCTATCGGACTAATGCGCTTCACTATCGCAGCAACCGCTACGCGAATCATAGTGCAGAATTGCAGCAAGAACTTTGCGTTTGTGCAGAGTGCACTAGGATCATAGCAGCGATGCCATCGTTCAAGACTGCGAGCCACACGACGTAGTTGGAGCGGCTGCGCTACTTCTGGTGCCGTCCCTCGTTCCACACATGAGTTTAGTTGAACCCAATCACACGACGGTATCCGCACGTAGTCATTTGCATAATGTCGCGGTCGTTACGACGCTTAGGAGGCTTAAGGGGCGGGAGTCTGCGTATCTAGCATGGGCGATCCCTCTCCTTCCTTCGCTTCCTTACACGGTGTTGTCGACGGCGCAGTCTACGTCTTTGCTTTTCTTGCTGCGACAAAAGGACCTGTCTTACAGCATTTTCTTTGCAAATACATCATAACCGCGTCAGGTCCGCCAAATGAACTCATGCAGATAGAAAAGAAGTTTTGCTTAATGCTCTTGATTTTCGAGGACGGCGCGTGAAGAAACCGAAGCTTTTGATGCGTTGACTAATTGCCACAGTCCGCAAGCTGCGAAGGTAACCATATCAGAAACCCGAACATAAAACCTTAACTTGGTTGTTTCTTCCCTTCTTTCTGTCATTCTATGTCAGACAGAATCGATGAAGCCGAAGTTGTTTGTGCTAATTGGTAATGATGGGAGTGCGTTGACGTCGGTAGATCGCGTGAAACTCCCGGATGATGCAGTCGTTGCTGATCTACGAGACGCAGTAAAGGAAAAATACAACGGCTGGCATAGCTGTGTCCGACCTCGTAGTTTTTGCAGGAAGTGCTGCGTTTGGCGCAAAACAGAAGCTGTTCAATTTGTCGTCACTCGCGACAGAGTTTGGAAACGAGGAAGACAATGCACTCATTGTGGCTGCGAAGGAACCGGCTGCGCTGGGATTGACAACCAAGTCAGCTACCCTTTTTCTGAAAGAGGCGATTCAGATTGCCAACGTGATGTTGACGCATAAGCGATACTTTGAATTGGAATTGAGCGCAGACAATGCGACAAAAAGGAATCTTCGCACGGTCAAAGTGGAGTTTCGGCGACGTGAAAAAGGTTCTTTCTATAGCTGGACAGATCGACTCACAAATGCGAAAGTTATCTGTGAATGAAGTATTGCTGCGTCGCATCGAAACGACTGAATAAGCAGACAGTTCGCACGAATACCAGTGTATTGTATTCTTGATGGCGGCGACAATTTTTCATGAATGTGCTCACTTGACGTTACGATAGAAAAACATCTTGGATAATCCACCCAAATTTACATACGAAGTTGGCTACTTTATGGAAACGAAGCTGCTCGGAAGCACATGTCACGTGGAAATTCAGCAAAATATCTGAGCCACATCAAAGAGGTGTAAGAGAAGCTGTGGCATGTGGACGAAGGAGATGCCTGATGATTGACGGCAATGGACTGAGCGTTAATCAAGCAGATCACTTGAGCAAGCTCTTCACCTCATGAAAGCTTTGTGACAAAACAGTCTTTCCACTAGGGCTTGCAATGTATCGAGGAGCGAAAGGGGCCACAGCGTGTCTAGACGCTGGTCGCAAACGAGATCGAACATCATTGCCAGAGGATCCCAACATTATGATATCCCCGCTTTACGGTATCTCCAAGAATCGATATGTGCGAAGCAAATCGTCCACCTAGCGACGACTCTTATGTCCTCTGAGCGAGAGTTTAGTATTCGCCTTCATCTTGAAAGTGTGAATCTATCTTACTATCTAGCGTCGAAATAGCTTGTTCTATGCTCCATCGACATGTACAAGAAAGTAATTCAGAATCGAAAGAATACTCAGCTATTTGAAGACGACTTAACGTCAGAAGAGCAAACGCATCTGCAGCAGCATTCAGCTCTTGTTGCTCATCACATTTACTAGTTGTTCTTTCTCTCCATTTGAGGCCTTTTGTGTTTGTGCGACATCACGTAAAATATCAGCTAAATCATCATTTCGAGTCAGAAGCCGAAAAATACGAATGAAGTCTTTCCAAGTTAATGAAATGGCAAAACGTGAGTAATATCCTTTATGGCTGCTTTTGGTGAAACGGATGAAGAATGGGAATGTGTCACCGCGTAATTTTTCTGAAACGCTGGCTGCTCCTAAATGATTAAAACTATTTGTTTAATGATTCACTTCCTTCATTTGCCACAAGTTGATAAATATCAATTTGGTGAAGACGCGAATGTAGAACTTGTACTTGAATCAACAACACCACTCTAATACTTTTACTGATATTGTTGAATGAATGAGACTCATCAAGATAACGTCTTCATTCATTATAAAGTCAATCTTTGACTCTGTTGGCGGAAGCATGTGAAGATGAACGAGATGCTACGCCGTGGTGGAGTCAACGACTGCAGTGTTGGAGCTAGCCACCATTGTGGACAGGACACTGACGGGAATTGAAGTGAAGTGTGGCATTTTCACAGGCACGGGAATGTCGATTGCTATATTGTCGTGGCCTTCGAAAAAAACACTTGAAGTAAATTTCGATAGTCGAGTAGTGCATCAAACACAGAATCTTACCGCGCGATGTAAAAGGGACAACATATTTTGTTGATCTATTTGTAATCATTGAGTGCCGCACTATGGGCGGAGCGGCAGGCGTCTTGCTCCCGCCAGAGCAAATCCGGACCATTCGCCTCTCTTCTCATGCAGCCTACGGACATGGTCGAGTTGTTGCTACGATGGTGCACGCTGGTCTTGTTCGCTGGGCTCGCGTTGCTGAGAGATGGTACGCAGTGGTGGACCAGCATGTGGCGTCACGTGTGCATCGAGTCGTAGAGAAGCATGTGCTTCGCCGTATTCATGTGCTAGCAGAACACATTGAGATCATGTCCAAGTTATGGTTTGTCAAGTGTATTTCCACCACTTCAATAGCTGAAGCTTTTGACATCACCATGAACGAGTAAGTGCCTTGTTCGATCATGAGTGGACAAATGATCAAAAGAGTGACGTGTTGTCCCTCTTGCTCGCAGTGTTCGGACTATACAAGTGACCAAACGCGACTGCGAAGTGTACAATTGCGGGCCAGAGCTCCTGGACGTGCCGTCCTGGAACAAACTTACCCACGTGCTTGAGCTGCAAAACCCAGAGGTGACTGACTTTCTCTTGAACAAATGCCGATGGACCCTGTGGCAACCACCTGTCTCTTGGCGTGTCAAGGTCACCCAAGTGTTCAATGTGACGCTCCACATAGCGGTGCGTCAAGAAGGGTTTCTCACGGGTGAGATTCGCATCATACGTCTTCGCCTCGGGCGTAAATGGATCGGTGCGCACCACCTGAGCAAAGACATGGTTCATCCAATGAAATCTCAATGGCTACACCGTGTGGACTACGAAGTTGGCGACCAAATACACACAGCAGAGAGCGAATTCTTCCAGGCCGTGAATAGCGCGTGGGAAGGTTATCTTGCGGGAATGACCCAGGAAGTCGAAAGAATCCAAGAATTGGAAGAGCCATTTCCGTACGACGAGCAGGAGAAGCGAGTGTCATTGCCAATAAAGTGCTTGCTGGATACATCACTGGAAAGCATTTTGAACGACAACCACACAATGTTTTGGACGCCTCATCATTACGAACTTTGGCGTATGGAGCAAGAAGATGCACGTCAGTACCGTCGAGACTGTTTGGAGAATTGTATGGCGGGTCCAGTTTCTCACAAGACTATGGACGAAATGATAGTGCTGTATGAAGAGCAGGGCATGACTGCGGAAGACCTTGATGTATAGGTAGTAAATCGAAATTGATAACAAGTTTTCTCGCAGTTTTCTGCCTCTTGCTGCTCAACTTACGAGCAACTCATTGGGCGGCAAAGCAACTCGTTTAAGTCGTACATCTCCGCCGCAGCTAAATTGAACACGTCGAACCTCAAATGAGCTCAAGTCACGTGTTGGTCAATCGCTCTTCAAAGACGTCTCGCCTTCGATCAGCGTCGCGAGATCTGCTACGCCGTGGTTAACAATGGAGCTCTTCCTGGCGTTTATGCCTTGAGTTGCGCTCTGATGAGTTGAGCGAACAATGTCTTGACTTCCCACATCCTTTTTCGTGGTCTAGGGTTACATCTATCACTCTGAGTTTATATGGGACGCAACAGGAAGGGGCGCCAATGCGGCGGCTATGGCTCCAAGAAGGAGCGGTGGGAGACACTTGACGAATTGTATGACTGACTGTGCCTAACTGGACGCTTTATTGCATGGCAGGTTCGTGCTGTTCCGACGCTGGGAGCAGGAGATCGCCAAACTCTCGCGCAGGAGTGAGCAGAGCAGGCAAGCGCAGAACAAGCTGGCGAACCAGCGCAGACGCGCTGAAACTAACAATGCTGTACGTCGTAGAGTGCGGATTGATGTTCTGACAGCCTGGACCAACGCGCGTCTGAAGGATGACCACATTGAGAGGGTTAAGCGCGAAGGAGCGCTCTCAATCGCCTCCGAGCTGCAGAAAACGTCGACGCTGGACTCGTCCTCGTCGCTGCAGGAGCGGTAATAAAGCTTGATCATTTTATGTGAGGTTGAGACGGCGGATGCGCTGACTGTGCAACATGCAGGTGCATCTATGAGATCGCGCGAGCGTTTGACCTGTACAGCTCATCATGTGAGTTCACACAAGCGTTCTTTGCCTCCATTGAGCCTTGGATGGTGTCCAGACTAGCAGAACTGACGACTGCGCTCAAGACTATGAGTGACGCAAATGTGCGGTTGTTGTTGCTGCAACCAACAGAGCATCTTACGATCGGC
Source organism: Pseudoperonospora humuli (assembly GCA_003991265.1). Lineage (NCBI taxonomy): Eukaryota > Oomycota > Peronosporomycetes > Peronosporales > Peronosporaceae > Pseudoperonospora > Pseudoperonospora humuli. The sequence goes on along the minus strand of NQFO01003777.1, from coordinate 29,775 downwards.
TTTGTCCGGGACGAAAAGTCGCTGGCACCATTGTTCGACGGGGTGGACGAGAACAACCCCATGGCGTGGCAATTTGCATCGGGCCACCTCGTGGAGAATGGCGCAGAGTCATGGGAAGATCTGGACGGAGAAGACGTCGACATTGTGCAGACTCAAGATAAAACGCAACTGCTCTCGCTGAGTCTTGTGTCGTGTCTGGGGCTGTCTAGCCGATTCCTCACGCAGCTGATGACAGCCCACTCGCATCTCGAGCACCTCAAGATTGTGGATTGCTTCGACACTGCAGCAGGTGAACAAGGTGCAACACTGCTGCAGCAGCTTTCCAAGTCACGTGCTCTCAAGTCGTTGCATTTTTCTTGGTGCTGTTGGCTTACTACGGAGATCCTCGTTTCATTTGCCTATCAGTTGCTCGAGCCTCCTGTATCCCCCCTTCAAGATCTCCACGTATCCGATTGCTTCGATGTGCTTGGTGACTATGTGCAGTCCGTCTTTAAGGAGCTTCTACCAAGCCTAAATGTATCCATTTAAATATACAAAACCTACCGCACATTGTGCAGGGCTGTAGCGCTGTTACATGTGGTATCCACTCCTGTCAGATGCATATCAAGTATATGGATAAATAAAACTTGATAAGTAGTCGACGCAGGTAGAAAGATAATTTACGATCTCTTAGATACCGGTATCATATTGATGTCACCAAATAAACCGTTCCTTTCTCCATCTTCGACATGAGCGTATCAGGGCCGCTCTACCGTCGTACACCACGGCTCTTCAACCGTAGCAAGCCAGGGGAATGGAGCTTGGTCTGGTGCACTTTATCGCTAGAGCGAGGTGAACTGCTAGTCGCACTAGATCCTGACGGACGCAGTCGCATCGCCACAATTCCTGTTAAAGCCTGTGAACTTGCCCATGTACGCAGTGACGGGCGCGATTGTATCGAATTGACGATAAATCGCGGAAAAAAAGAAACCTTCTCATCGCACGAGTCGAGTCACGACGTCGATTGGTGGTACGACTTGTCAAGTGCATTCTACTACGTTCATGTGTTGCTCATGTTTTGTTTCTTCTATATGACAATCGGACAGGATGACGACGCTCATTACTGTGAAAAGGGACTTGGAGCGAGGCGTCAAGCCGCAAATCTCCTTGCTGACGTTGCCTGTGTCAGAGCCAACGACAAGGCCCAAGCACATGCGCCGTCCGTCGTCGCAGCTAAGTCTGAACTTGAACTTGTCTACCAGTGGAAATACGGGACCCAGTCGCCCAACCTTAAGACGACGCAAACCGGCATTAGCAACGTGCGAAACACTTTTTGAACGCTTTACCATCTACGAAACACCGTCGACGTTCTACGTTGTATGCTCGGATCGCCATTATTCCCGCTTTCGCATGATTGAACTCGATCGGATGGTGGACCGACCAACAAAGTTGAAACAAGTGTTGAAAGAGGACGAACGTATCTATGACTGGGAACAGATGGAAGCGAGATTGCAAGCACTGGCAGAGCTTGCGCGTGTGCGTGGCACTGGCCACTTGGAACGAGCCTTTACGGCTGTCGCGATTGTCGGCTGTATCCGCTTCTTGCGGGGTTTCTACTTCATTTTTGTCACTCAACGACGGAAAATTGGCAACATTGGTGGCAATTCAATCTATGGCATCTCCGCAACGCAGCAACTTAATGTGAGTCGTCCGGAAGAAGATCAGACTGCGTGGACTCGACTGAATCGATGGCTTAATCCTAGTCCAGAGGAGGAAGCTGAGGCGCGATACCTTGGGCTTTTCCACTTTCTTGATCTCACCAAGGACTTTTACTTTAGCTACTCGTACGACATTACGCATACATTGCAACACAATATGACCACGGGACACTCGGAGCCAGCAGAAATGTTCACGTGGAATCACTATTTAACCCGAGAATTGAGCACTTGCTTAAGTGGTGGAGCTGCAGCTGATCTGGTCTTACCGCTTGTTCTTGGCTGCTACGAACAGCGGAAATGCTCAGTCTTTGGTCGTCTTGTGAGTATTGTGCTACTTGCTCGTCGATCTCGTCACTTTGCGGGCACACGCTATTTGAAACGTGGTGTGGCCGATACCGGCAAGGCTGCAAACGACGTTGAAACGGAGCAGATCATTGAAGACGAGAGCATGGGTCCGGGCAAGTTTAGCTCATTCGTGCAGCATCGTGGCTCGATTCCTGTCTTTTGGTCGCAAGAGACGTCTGCGACGCTGCCAAAGCCGCCCATCGTGTTAAACCGTGTTGACCCGACGTACAGTGCGACGCAAAAGCACTTTGCCGATCTCTTTTCGCGCTATGGCTCGCCCATTGTCGCTCTTAACCTTGTCAAGCAGTCGGAGAAGAAAGAACGGGAAGTCATTGTGGGCAATGAATACATGAATGCTGTGGAATACCTCAACAGCTTTATGCCACCAAAGCACCGCGTGAGGTATGTGGCATTGGATTATTCTCGTCTTTCTGGACCCAAGCAAAAAGGTCTCAATGTGCTGCATTCACTGGACAAAGTAGCAGTGTGGGCGCTCACGCAGACTGGATTTTTCTGTAGTGCACCGAAGCGACAGATTAGTCAGAACGGTAAGATGCGTACAGCGCAAGCCTTTTCTCCAAACTCTTGTTGTGAACCGTGGGAACCATTCATGGCATCAAGTCATCGTCAAGCAAAAGGAGAAGTGAGTGACGAATCGACGGCAGTTGAACCACCACCATCTCCTACCATTACGAGAAATTCGGGAGGATGGCTGGAACAGCGAGGCGTTCTCCGAACAAACTGCATTGACTGCTTAGATCGTACCAATGTGAGTCAATTTAGTGTTGGAATGCGTGCATTGGGGCAGCAGCTCTATGTGATGGGGATCAAGAACACGCCATTGCTGGAAAGCCGGTCACAGCTGGTCCTCGTTCTGATGAAGTTATATTCTCTCATGGGGGATGCCATCTCGATGCAATACGGGGGCTCAGAAGCCCACAAGAACGTGAAGAATAGCGCTGCACGGGAAAATGTCAAGCACCGTGAACTGCTAACATCCATTCGACGGTACTATAGCAACTCGTTTACCGATACCGCAAAGCAGGATGCAATCAACATATTTCTCGGACACTTTGTGCCTTCGGAGGATTCGCCTCCACTATGGGAACTCGAATCGGACTATTATCTGCACAACTTTGAGGTTCGCAATGGCATAGCTGCATGTGAAAACGTCCGTCGTGACCTTGCTCTCCATGTCGAAAACAAGAAGAAAGCGTTTGGAGAAATGTATGGAGTACTGCCAACGCAAGTATCATGCTGTTCATCGTCTGAAATCTTAGAAGATGGCAGCGACGAGAGCGCTGACGAAGAGTCCATGCGCGAACGTGCAATCGAGATGGCAAATCGGAATCAAGCGAAGCGTGATGTTTACATTCGCGAGTGTAGACGAGTCCTTGACGATTGGTGGAAAGAGCCATTGGAAGCGTTCGAGCGACCAAAGTATTGGATGCCACCCGTGGAGGAAAAAACGTCATGTGCATGTGATCAATTTGTGCGAAAAGAGAGCAAGCGCGAGCTTACGACAGGCTTGGATGATTCCACCGAGTCAGACGCGGGGAACAAGAAAGTAGTGCCACGATCTCCGTGTTCCGATGATTTTCTACACATGTATCATCCTGAAGAACTGACAACATTTGACAAGGTGCTGGGATACAAATTCATGCTACCGATGGAGATATCTGACGAGGTGAATGACAAAGACAAGCGGCGGTCGGAAAGCGCGGTTGTAGCACATTTGACCTCTGCGCCATCGTCGTCCTCGATATCGGGCTTAGCACGCGTCGATGAGGAAAATCTGTCCGACTTTGAGCATATAGCTCGGCGTGAACACACGAATAATGGCACACGATGTTATCGGAGTATGAGTGCCCCTGATATTGGTGAAGAAATGAGCTACCAACCTCCATCCAGTCGTGGGTCGCATGATAGTGGACGTGGACACAAGCATGAATATCAAGATGATCGCATGAGTATCAGTGGCTCTGAGTCTCGTCGTGCTTCCCAGTCTGCTTTAGCAGATGCCATTAGCAAATATGGAGGCCATGGATCTGCAGTACTCAAGAGTGTTGTGAAACGCAAAGACGACCAAATCAGCATTGAAGACTACGTGTTGAGCAGAGGGTATGTTGTTTGTGTCAGATTGTGCGAATGACCTGTACTAAGCTCTAGTGTTTACTATGTTTACTTGCTTTGACCACAGGCGCCGCAAGTTTGTTGGCAATTGCTATACCCCTACAGCAGACTCGGTTTATCAACAGTACGAACAAAGATGAAGTTTCATTCTAGAACTGAGTGATGTGAACGGGAGGATAACATTGTTGTGCTCTCATTTGATATTTTATGACGCTGCTTCAGGTACGTGCTTGGAAAAGAATCGCCACAGATGTGGGAGAACGACAATGAGAGCGTCAAGATGTACTTTGAAGCGTATATGCGCGACAACCACATTAGTCCCGATGATGCTCGGAGCCTACGCGAAGCACAAACTCGAGCTGGCGCGACGTTCAAGCTTCAAGCAGGTCCATATTCTGGACTAGAACAACATGTGAAAGCTCGAGTCTTGGTTGCGAAAAAGCTTCGAACTGATCCCGAAGATCGAAAGTACGTTACGATCATGGCAACGTCAATCGATGCTTGGAGTATGTGTAACCTTGGCTTTTTGTATCGTCATGACGTCCTAGGATCTTTGAAGAGTCTATGGACCTCAAGAAGCTCGTGAAAACGGGCGAAGCATCAGTTCCTGCCGAGAGTTTGGAGCTGTACAAGACCTTTTTCGACGAAGAGTTACCCACAGTAAAGGTTTCCAAGGAAGCCACTCCGTCAATCACAAAATCATTGCCTGCAGAATTGAGACCGCCCATGACGCAACGAAGTATATCAGCTGCCGCTCTTTCGTCCAAACTCGCTCAAAGCATTCAACGATTAAAACGTCCATGTACTCGCTTCAGTAGCGGAGATTTGATCCCCGTGGGTCCTCTCTTCAAGATGGACGGAGGAAAAGATCGTGACTTTATCAATTTCAACGAAGCTGCAGCTGAGAATTCGTTTGGGGAAGTGACGCAAAACGAGACCGAGTTGTCGTTCTATTCGAAATGAGGTCCACCGTGATACTTTACATGGGCTCAGGCCGCTGGTCTTGCTAGTGTCGGTGAATCACTCGTCTCTTCTTCTATAATCTCAATCATAGGATCTTTATCGTCGCCAAGAAGTTTACGTGTAAGTGGACTCTCCACTTCTTGCTTGGGCTTGCGTTTCCATCTCTTTGGAGAGAGCACATTACTGGTACTACTGCAATCGCTGCAATTGCTGGTGCTAGCCGCAGATTCCGCTCGTTGGCTTCGCTGTGGGCTCTTGCGCCATACACGATGATGTTGTCGAGTGATCTCATGTTGGTTCGAAGTCCCGGACACATACAGGCGTTGGCCACGCAAACGACAGGCACAAGAACTTGTCGTGGCCATGTCAGGGCCACTACTCCCCGAAGAGTTAGGACCGCTAGCAGAAAACGTCGACGTCAAGTGCGAAAACAGTCTTGACCGATTCGACGTCTTGGGTTTGGAACTGGTCTGGGACATATCGTAGTAAGCTTGGAAAGGCGAAGGTTCATCGTCGGATTCGGTGCCTGTGCCCTCTTCCAGCATCGCCAATGGTTGACAAAAGTCAATGTTGCCATCATCAAAGAAATACACTGCATTGCTGTCTGCAAACTCTCGTTCATGGTGTACATGGTGCAGAAATCCAGCATCCATGAGTGCCCGTCCAAGTCGCACGCCTTCGCTGTGCGACTCTGCGACTGCCAAGTCCTCCATCCGTTCAATCAAAGAACTGCCGGTAAAACACTTTTCCATGGCAATGCTGTGGCATTCAGCTCCTGGTTTTTCAAAGTCATCGCTTAGATCTTGCGCTAGTACCGACAGCAATTCTTCTTGAATGCATTCAAGCGTGCGCACAATCTGAGGCATTGTCGGACGTGCGCTTGGGTCGCTCTGCCATGCACTTGTAATGATGTTTCGAAGCTTTGTAGGAAACGTCTCGTCGGGACTTGTAGGATCAGTAACATCTAATGGCGGACGACAGCCATTCAACACGTCTTCAAACACAAACATTGGATTCGTAGCCGCGTATTTCTTACGACCTGGGTACAGGATATCCCAGAATGCAATAGCGAGCGAGTACACATCAGCTGATTCGCCGTAACTTGCTAGACCTGTACGACAATTGATCAACTCTGGAGCCATGTAATCCACAGTGCCTGTCACTGTCATTTTAATCTGTGGACGAGCTGATATGTTCCTAACAGGACGAGGAGATGCACTCGATTCAATTGATGTATCATCAAGACTGCCATTCTCAGGTTTCGAGATTTTTCCTGGCAGTCGTCGCGAATCCCCAAAGTCGGTGAGTTTGACATTGTTGTCCTTATCCACAAGAAAGTTTGCAGGTTTGATGTCACGGTGTAAGAACGGCGGTGTAAAGCTATGAACATAAGCCACAGCACGTGCACAGTCGAGCATATACGCTACCTTGAGGATCACTTGCTGACGATCAAAGGTATCGCTGTCTCCACTTTCACTGCCTTGGTCAAGCAAGTGGCGAGAGTGGCGACGTTGACTTCGTGATTCGGCTTGGGTGTACAGAAAATCTTCTAAAGATCCTTGGCAGAGCTCCGAGACCAAGCAAATTGTCGGTGGGCACACGCACATTCCGTAAAACTTGACAATGTTTGGATGGATCAATGAAGCGCAGAGTGCAGCTTCATGGGAGAATTCCGCTACGACTTCTTCAGTAAATCGATACGGTGTGTAAACCTTCACCGCAACTGGACATCGTTGTTGCAATCGTCCACTGAATACGCTCGCACTTGACCCAGCACCAATCTTTCGTCGAAGTTCGAGATGGGCGAAGTCAATCACAAAGTCCTTATGCATTTCAATGAGGAGATGGATCTGGTTTGACGAAATCGACTCGTCCAGTTGCGTGTGGGAGTACGGACGACCAGCTTGTTGTAAAACACATGCGCGGTGGCCCATGCCCCGCCAGTATTCCGTGTCAGCACGCAGCAAATTCCATATCAAAAGCGGCGAGAACGAGCTCCAGATGAGCACCATATAAGTTGTTGAGGTTTGCATCTTGGAATCATGTGCATATATTTGCAGCATTGTATGGATGACGAGAAGCACGTGATACACAATGATGTACGCGCCGTGATTTCGCAACGTTTGTGGACTTGCACGACCTGCCGGTCGATTAAGAAAGCACACATTGACCACAAAGAGTAACAACGAGAAGCGCGTCGCAGCTCTGACGTAGTAGAACAGTGTCGAGCTATTCGGTGCGCAATGCGAAAGAAGAAACACGACGGGGATCGAGTAAGTAGCGAGAAGAGTAGACTTGGCTACGGCACGACGCAGAGCTGGAACCGAAACACTTTTCTGGCACAGATAAACGGGTGCAAGCAAGAAGACAAATTGTCGTCCACTGTACATGATCTCGTCGTGAAGGCTTGAAGCTCGGAACTTGTTCATGTTAATGTTAAGTGCCACGCAAAAGAAGACGACGAAGGCTCCAGTGACCGCGGCGAGGATCCACAATAAAGGCTCAAACGCGGGTAAAATGACTTTGCGTGCAGCTAGCGCGTTTCCCTTGAACGCGACATGTCGATTCATGCGCAAATAAGCAAGCAGGAGGAGACAGAAGAAGCACAAGACACTGTAGCCGACGAGTGCAATGACTTGACCCAATCGGGGAACGACCGTGGCCATTCACAAGAATAGGATATCTCCCAATGGTGAAAATGGAAAACTAAAACTTTCGAGTAAAAGATGAAGTAAACCCGAGCTCAACTTGGGTAACACTCGATCCGTATGTTGTTGATATGGAAGAACGTCGAACGTAGACGAAGGTGAGCGAGTGCTGCTTCTCTTTTCTTAAATGAGACGTCAAACATTGATGACAAAGTCTTGCTCGTCTTTTTAGTAGTTGAAAAATACCAGTAAATTCACTAAAAATAGCTTGGAACATGAGCTGCATCGCCAATTCTTCAATATCATTCCAGTGAAAGAATTGATGCGCTGACATGAAAAGGCCGTTGACTGGGCTCCTCATAAGACACTCTTCGATGGCTTAGTGGCCACCGACCACTTGCGCTGGAATTAGCTCTTCATGACCAATCTCCTTGCTTCACTGAAGATGACGCGTGGCAAGTGACCAGGTGGAATCATTACACCGTTGGATTTTAGAAACAATGCTGAAAGCTACAACGGCCTTTTCTGGCCTTCAACCGTGACGAATCGACAAGGTTGACAAAGACTTGCGCGTGATGCTGGCCATTCCAGCAACGGGCATGTATACAGGTCTTCAGACCGTTTCTCAAGTGACGCCACAAGAAAAGGTTAAACACATGAGGAGGTGAAATATACCGACTTTATGCGATCGGAGGCAAGACTATTACAGGGTAGTCGTTGATATCTTATTGCTACATGGTCGTACATAGCTAGTAGACGATGGTGCCACGATCTCCCACAATAAGCTCTCAGCATTCACTCGACCTTGCAATAGACGACTGAAGAAGCTTCCGTCCTCTTGTTTATTGCAAGAGCGCAATGACGAAAGCAAGGCCCATAGTGACGTGACATATATCATGAGATGACAAGGCACCACTCGAGGCCGTCGTGCTGTCCAATGTCGCGTCCTTCTTCAACGTGGATTTTGCCTTTTTCTTGGCACTTTCCTTTGTACACTGAAGTCCTTCCCAGCCTTCCTCACACTTGCATATCGAGTTTGAGCATGTTCCTTTGCCGTTGCAAGCTTCCTTGGATGTCGAGTCACATTCCGAGCATTGGTCGCCAGTGGTGCCTGCTGCGCACTCGCACTCTTGTGTGTCCAGGTTGCACACACCAGTTGCGCATTGGCCTGGAAGCTGGCACTTGTTGGAATCAATGACATCACACGAGTCCCCACTGTATCCGATATTGCAACGGCACGTGTAATTGAGCGAGCCCACTGTGTCTGGGACGCACGTGCCTTGGCCTGCACACAACAACGTCGAGTTGCTCGTAGTATTTGTGTTCAAACAGTTTTCAACAAGTGCTGAAGCTGTACCCAAGTTGTCAGCAAATTCAGTGGCTTCGTCCTCACCGAAAAGTACCTCGAATGTGCTCGTATCAAAGTCGACACAGCCGTAGATTGCGTCAATGGCTTTCCCTTTTGGATCCTTCGCTCCAGCGACACAAATGACACCGTCTTCGGACGACGCGACGCCATTTACGCACTTTTCCGCCGGTTTGTATGTGCAGACACTACTGATCTGATTGTATGGACTCTGCCAAGACGAAAACGTAGGGCATAGACCTGGGTACTGACCGGAGCACACGTCTGAGTCTTGAACTTTGGGAAGACACTGTTTGACCGTATCAGTTCCAGAACGCGTCGTCTGGAGCGCCACACACTGATAGCCCTTAGCCTTGCAGTCCTCCGTCTCCTCGCAGATACCGGGACGCTCCTTGTCCGCCTTGGACTTGGCTGAGACCTGCTGGCTCAGCGCTAAAAGCGCCACAACGCTCGCTATTCTCCACGTCTGCATTGCTCAAGCTGAAGAGAGGAGAAGGAGAGAAAGAGAAGGAGAAGGATCCCTAAGCTGTATTGAGTGAAAGAATGAATGACCGGAGATCGAGTGATCTTCCGTGCGTGGCGATCGCACGAGCGTAGAGCTTCGCATGACAGCGGATGAGGCTCTCTAGACATTACAACGAAGCCACAAACGCGTCGCACGATGGACGTGGTGCCGTGCAAATGTAGCGTTAGTAGTGTGTAGCAATTACCGGGACATGTGGCACGACATGCTCGTAGCTACAAATTTATTGCTTGCAATGCCGATGGGATGGGATCAGCCGAATATTTCGTTCACGATTCGACACTTTGTCGCTTCTTCATGGCATTGCTAGACATCAGACAGTGCAGTAGACGACACTTTTGGTCTTCTCTCGATTCCACAGACGCAAGAATTAGGACACGAGGACGACAACGACATGCAGCGCATCTTTGTGAAATTCAAGCCAGTGAGAAGACTCTGCGATGCATAATTCATGCGGTCGTAGGAGGCATCAGCAAGCCTAGAGATGGCTGTTGTCTCTAGACTACGCATAGACGACAGAGTACGCACGTAAATGAACGCAATGAAGACTGAAGCGGGAAGCTCGGGCATCTACTCCTTTATTTGCATCATCAAAAGCACACGAACATCGTCACGTATCGGACAAGTGGAAGATACTCAAACGACGTCAAAGGACACGCGTAAAGTGTGCTAACAAACGCTGCAGGAGAGGCAAACGCTGTTCAAGACGATGAGTTTCACGTGTTTATTTGTTTAGATTGTGAGAAAGGCAAAGACTTATTTCCTTGTTTTCAAGGCCATTGCTATTGACTTTAGAGCTGAAGAAATGGAAGCACTGGACGAGAGAACGCGTCACATCATGACGGCATCTTATGCTTTACCAGATCTTGAGACTGTGGTGCAACAAGGTGCAGAAGCTTTGACATATTTAAGCCAAAGAACGTGCGATGGGGTAATCGAGGCATTCAGTGATCTACAATGCTATAGACGCTCACGCAAAGACCATCAAGTTATCAATTGACATTGCTACGGCATCGCTAGTGGCTTTAGATGATGGTAAAGTGTATGGAAACATGAGAAGAGGAGGGATTCACGCTCTTGTGTCACGAAAACATCATTTGTTTGTGTAGGTTGTGGCATTCGACGAGATAATCTGTCCACTTGCGTCGGGGAATGTTATGGTATGAAGACGACTCTCTTCAATGGCAGTATATGATCCTCTTCTCACAATCTTGGCTCGTAGCTTCGTCAAAGCGTTCAATAGCTAAGAGGAAAGATACGCAACAGATTCAGCAATCACCTTATGGTTCTCGTGGCGCCTTTCTCTATGAGTTGATTTCACTTGCTACTACCGTTGAGATTGAAAGCCGTTTTCAAGGACATTGGGCTTGTTACCGCAAAGTCTTTAAGGTTTCATCTCCTCTGCTCATACTCGACATTGCCGAATCTCACGCTTGACTTTGGTCTCTTTTATCTCGAAAGGATGGAAAAGTTGTCTTTAACGCAAAGATGAAGGATCTACGCATGACACCAGGGACAAAGATTTATGTCTCGAATCTGTTTGGAATGCTTCCTGTGCGACGCAAGGAGCTATCTCGCAATACAAAGCATCAAACTCGAGTTGTTCGGAATATCCAGAGCTTCTGCGTGAGTATGTCAATGATATGGCCCTCTCTCACGTTGGATATCCGATTTCAAGGTACGTGATCGAGCCATAGTGGATCAATGACTGTGCTTACTGCATGATTGCTGAGTCTCAATAGGAGGAGCAACTAGACCAGTGCTTATAGCTGCAGCTAAGTCCTATCGCGAGCGTCTGGTCGAACATTTTGGACTTTTACTTGGGAATCAGCTGCAAGTAAGATCAATTTTGCATGCCTCATCTTGTCTTTGGCGATATCGTTGATCCCTGTTTCTTGATTCAGTACGTGACCTTCTCATCAAAGACTGCATCATTCGCAATCCGAGGCTACTTTGCTCTTGTTTATGGTGCATGTGAAACAATGGCGCAAGAAATCAAGCAAGCCAAGAGCTACTATCAGTTTGCGTTTCTCGACAACAAATGGGACGAAGAATGCCATCAAATATGCTCGCGAACGATAACGGAAGCTGCTATCGAAGTGGCATCAGGTACCGTGAAGATTTTTGCTTGCACAGTAGCACGAGAAGGTCCTTCTGACGACGTTCATAGCCATTCCCATTTTCGTCCTGAAAGTCGAAGCAACCAGCGATCAGTACGATGTTTCTGGACTCAATCGGCAAGCGCGCGTACAGTTCAAAGCTCCTCATCACTTCCGCCAGTTTCTCGTTGAGTTCGTCAAGGTAATGAATGCTTCCTCGATGTCGATCGATAGTTATGAGAGACGAATTGACCGCTCTGTAGAACGTAGCTGCTGTTGAAGCAAATCATGTCGAGTCTGTCCTGATGAACTCTGCGGTAAACTCCACCTTGGAGCATGGGGTACATGAGGATACGGCAGATTTGCAGTACGACGAGCAATGTGCGGTTGAAAATGGTGCAACGTGGTCTAGCAGAGGCCACGATTTGTGTCAAGCGTGTGGTCATGTCAACAGACACAGGTAAAGCTGCGAGGATTACTTTGCTGTGGTGGCTATCGCTTTGATCGTTGACAATCACCTCTACGCCATGAAGTAGTGGAACTACCAGATTTGATGACAATGACGCGGAATTCAACGAGGAACTGCTCACTTCAGCAGCTTCTTGGGGATCAGAAGCGTTCGAGTCGTTTGACTTTGCCTCGAAAAGTTTGATGCAAGAACACGTTGACACTGGCATAAGTGAAGACGCTTTAGAGGACATTTTCTTTTCCCATGACCCCTCTTCGTTCGTGATTGCAAAGCCTACGGATGAAGCTCGAGATGATGTCGAGGTGAGTAGTTGAGTCCTCGATGAGCTCATAGTTCCCTCACTCAAATGCTGCAACATGATCAAGCAGGAAATTGAGATGATGCCGTGGATAAGCAGCAAGCCGGACGCGTACGACTGTACTGATGTCCTGTTGGAGTTATGCCAAGAGAACGACTTTAACGAGGACAACGATCACGCTGATAGTACAAAGTGGACGAACGAAGACGACGAGCAGAGTCAAGACGCACAACTGGAGCTCGTTACCTCGGAACAAATGGATGATGACAAGAACATGCACTCAGCACTCCACACTCCAAAGATTGTCAGCACTACGTCCAGCTATTTCTCAAGACGAGCATTCCAACCGTCAACAACAAAAAGCTTTACACAGCGGCATGGCTTCAAGATGGATTCTATCAAGCGTCTAGCTGCAACGTTACATGTCGAGAATGTCCACGCGTTGAGAGGAGATGGCCATATCAAAATCAGCAAATCTACCCTCGCAAAGCTGCAGGTGATTCGCCAAGTTGATCGTAAGTTCCTCCTCTGTCAAGCAGATACGTGTCAAGGCAAGTTAGTGCTTTGCATTGATCAGCATGCAGCAGACGAGCGCGTACTTTTGGAAAAGCTGGAAGCGGATCTATTCCATTGCGATGGATCACTTCGTCACCTCGACACTCATGACTTTGACCCACCGCTAGCTCTGCAAGTGAATTCCAAAGAGCGTGAAGTGCTGCAGTACAAGGAAAAACTTGTCAAAAAGTGGGGATTTGACTTTGAGTTGATCGTGTCAGAACCTGAACAAACCTTCGTGAACGCGTGCAAGCCAACGACATTACGTGGCAATGATCGTGTCGTGCTGTATGCAGCGCCAAAGGTAGAGAAGAGAGCGGCAAATTCAAGTGATTTTCGAGACTTTCTCGAGCTTTTGTCGAATGCAGGAGAAACGTATCTGCATTCCCAGATTCGACCTCCAGTGATCACAAGATTGCTCCACTCGCGAGCGTGCCGAAGCGCAATCATGTTTGGCGATCGACTTAGTCACATCCAGTGCCAAGAGCTCATTGAAGAGCTAAAGATGTGTCAATTGCCATTCCAATGTGCTCATGGCCGACCATCAGTTGTGCCCCTCGTCGAGATACGCAACGCCAACTTCACGAGTTGCTCATGATTCTTTATGCTTTATGGTCATGGAGTTATCCTCCCTAGATTACCGATAATGAAAAGAACTCCATTTGCTTCTTCAGATGGACTTGTTGTCATTTGGGATTGTCGAGAGCTTTACTTATCCGACGAAGCTGCACCAAACGAAATGTTTACTAACAAAGCAAATATTGATAATGAAGACGTAGCGTACCATTTCGTTGGAAGACGGCAATTCGGTTCCTAAGACTCTCCGAGGAGTTTGTCTGGATGTGCGTCGAAGGATGTCTCGTGGGTGGGTATATGTAGCCGCTGTGAGCCAACAAGTATCAGAACATTGCTCCATTTGCTGCGTTTTAAGGTACTCCCTCACCTTCAATCGAAGATCTCATAGCGACCGTGGGTGAATCGTGTCCCTCATTGCTATCGTCTTCACTGTCTTCATCGTCGTCTTCATCTTCGTCTTCAACGTCGTCTTCATCTTCGTCAGAGAACACGTCGCCTGTTTTAATGGCATCGATGGCGCTTAAAATTCGTTCACGTTGACTTCGGTCACTGATTCCAAAGTCTTTGACCAAGTCACTCTCTGTGAGCGTCAAGAGCTTTTCACCGTCGCACTGCTTCTGTTGGAAACGAAACTATGCACCAATGTCGTGTCAGATACAAGGCAAAAGCAGCTACCGAATCGCATGTCGTACCACAGCGTCAGGTACGCCGACATCTTCATGGAGCCAAAGACAGACGTTTTCGACATCCCAATTCTTCACCACTATGACAGAAGCAAACAAAGTGTTAGAAAAGTCTTTGAACCAGCATTGATAAGAACGCAAAGAGCTCACCTTGAGCAAGAGTCAAACGATCTTCGTCTTCATCGTATTCCTCCTCGTCCTCTTCGTCGTCATCGTCGTCTTCAACACGATCGCGGTCATTATATTGAACAAGTGCTCGAGTCTGAAGACTATTAGCTGGCGTCGAGTACATGCTACACAATGTCGTGTCAAACATGGTCGTCATACGTATTAAATGTGGATCTACGACGAACCTGGGGGAACTTGCTCGAGTATGAACGTTGCGCTCGTACTGTGTCAAATTTGTATGAAGAGGACTCGCTCTTGGGTTCGTGAGCTGTTCAAGCGCTAGATTTCGACGTGCCATTCTATCAGACGTCGTTTCTTCTAGTGCCATCACCAAGACAATGTCAATGAACACATTCACGTAAACAGAGCTGCCATTTAGCAGCTTTGTGCTGATACTGTGCACAACTTACGCATTCGAGGATCTTCTGAAGCACGCCGAGTGTTTTGTTGTAATGGTGGAGCCATGGCCGTCGCAGTGGATGGTGGAGGGAAGGAAGGAGGCGGCGGGATGTTTGTGGGGCCTGTTAATGCTTCTTGTAACGATCCAAAGGCATGTGGAGGCTGCACCGTATTTGCACCTGGCAAAAGCTTGCAGCTCGTTGAGTGGGCAACGATCGCGTCAGCAGGAAAGAGCTGACAACATCGAATGCACTTGATCGGACGCTTAGAACAGCGGCTAGTATGCAGAGCTAAGGCCGATGGTGGCATCTAAGGACAACAAGTGGTAGACGAGTAAGCCACGACGCGTGAAGACCACAAGATGCCGCACGATCCTACATTTTCACTGCAATGTGGACACGACTTGATGTTGGCTTTGCATGACGTCTCATGGCGTACGAGATCCCGAGAGATCACAACCATGTTGCAGTGTTGACAGCGCTGAGGCTTCCAATCGCAGCTACATTGCCCAAACACGCGCCTGTACTCAGCACGAGATGTTTCTAAAGGTATAAACCATAAACTTGACGTACGTTTGCTCGTGTTGCTCGAGCTTGCTTGCTTCGACTTCCTCGTCGCAGAACTTGCATTCAACCTGCACCGCTCATAACGTTATTAGGTCAGCGCATGAATTCGTTTGAATCACTTTGTGTTGCTTACTTTTCCTGCAGGTACCGAGTGAGAGGAAGACGGTTGTGTGGATGAAGGAGGAGAAGCGGCTTTGCTTGCTTCAGGGTATTCAAGACGCGATACAGGAGCGGGTATCGCCGAAGATGACGCTGGAGCGATCGCCGTTTTCTTGGGACAGCGTGCAGCTAAGTGATTGGGAATTCCACGCTGTAAGAACTTGCCGCCGCAATCGTTTGGACACGAAACCAATCTACAGTCGCACTTTTCGATATGATGTTGCAATTCCGACACCTGTGCACGACCACAAGAAGCGTTAATGACGATACAAGTTGAGCATGTGGACAAGAGCTACCTTCTGGCGACGAAGACAGTGTGGGCATTGCTTCAGTACTTTATCACAGTTCATTTCGTGCTCTAACAACTCCAGACTGGGCACATCTGCTGCACAATGGCGACATTTCTTCAGTGATACTTCACATTCTTCCAAACGAGATTTCTTCTCGCTTAACGAAGTTTCAATAGCTTCTTCAAGCGTCTTGGACTCAGCATTGTTGCACTTGAGCTCATGCATCTCGAGGTTGATCCATTGGATCGATTGGTTGCATGAAATGCACGTCACCATTCGCTTTGGACACTGCGATTTCTCATGTTCAGTCTTGTGGTCTGAACGAATTGGTAGACGACACGATTCACAGAGTACGTGCGAAATAGGAGAGGGACTAGCAGATGAAGACGACAAGGGCACCATTGCTGGAGTATCTTGCGCATGTTTTTGGTCTTGCATTGTTGCTGAAGCTGTTGTGGTGCTACTTGACATTGTTTGGGCTGGAGAAGAGTTTGTGTCATGAGTTTCGTCTCTTTCGATGGCTGTGGATTGAGCTGCGCATTTACTTAGTGGCGAGAGAGAAGGTGGGTGCTCGTCGGAGGATATCGATGATATGAGTGGACTTGGAACAGAAATGGACAAGCCAGAAGCTTCTTGTCGTGGTGGATCTTGAGCGGTAGGGTGCGGCACAGCGTGGACAAGTTCTTTTGATACCGATTGTGATGGCAAAGAACCATTTGAAGCAGCTGAAGACGCAGTTGCTGGAATGGGCTTGTCCGGTGGAGGTTTAGCGTCGGTCTTGGCTACAATTGAAGCTGTTGCAGAACTCGATGGCATTGGTACTTGAACAACACCTTGAAGAGATGGAAAAGGAACAACAGGTGGAGCTGAAGGATGTCGTGGTGTTCGATCAAGTCCACTTGCTGTTGGAGTGCTCGGAACACTTGCAGGAAATGACGGTTTATGCTCGATAGCAGACACTTGAGAACGTAAGATCTCTTCTTTTCTAGGTAATGCCGATGATGAAGCTGATCGAGCTAGTGCTGGAGTTGATGGAGTCTGTAATGCACGAATCTCTACGGGATTAGTCTCATCGAACATTGAGTCTCCTCTTCCTGCAGTATTTAACACCAACGTGTTTGAAGCTGAATGCGGTCTTTGGTGCTTCGTTTCCAGAATTTGTTTCCGGCGGCTATCAACACGCGCCTTTGCAAGTTCAGCTTCTGCCAAAGCTCCTTTTGCTGTTGTTGCGAGTGCAGTCTCCCGCTTGGAACTGAGGTTGCCATTGCTAAGGGGCGATTCCAAGTATTGATGATTGCTTTGTTCCGATATTGCTTTCGTCTCTTCTGAATGCTTCACTGGAAGTGCATCACGCAAAGTGTCCACTGACTTGTGGCTGTATACATTGAGTCTAACGGAGTCTGCGCTCTTGTTCAACGTCGTTTTCAGTGAACTGGAGTCGGAACTTGAACCTGTCGATGGGGATTGCGTACATTCTGCAGTGATTGTCGTCACTGGCAGAGATGGGAGCTGATCAGGTGTATCGGATGTAGCAGGAGGAGTGATTGGTGGCGGAAGATGAAGCAATGGAGGAGGAGGTGCTTGACTTGCTGCGTACGGCGATGAAGGCCAATAGCCATGATATGGCGGTGGTATCATGGCCATTTGAACCGGTGGCTGGGCCTGCAATTGCAATTGCATCTTCTTCAACAAAGTTTCCATCGTGGAGACGTACACACTGGTCTGTTTCTCAAGAGCCATGCTAACATCCTTAGCGCTAGAATTGCTGTCTGATGCTGGCGAGTAGTTCATAGCGGAGGTTGCAATGGAATTAGACAGCGCAGCCACCGATGAGCTCATACTTGCGACCGTGTCCTCAAGACGCTGCAGCTTTTGCTCAAGTTCCGCCGCGCGGTTCCCATCCTGTGCCGTCATCGAGTGTCTTAAGCTCTCGATCGCTGTTTGATATTCTTTCTGGAATTCCACCAAAGAGCTTTCAACTTGTTTTTCCGTATCTTTTCGATGCTTTTCATGGTCACGGTCATATTGCAATATCGTTGTACGGCTCTCGTGCATCAGCGTATGGACTTCATCTTCCAGCTGATGACGAGTCTTACGAAGCAATTCGTGCATTTCATCCAATGCCTGTCGGCGCTCTTGCTGTTCTCGCTCAAGCATATTGACAATGTCCAAGTGTTTGTTTCGCCATGAACTGCCTTGTCCTTCGATAGCAGTCGTCATGGCGCTCGTTGTTTGCTGCATCGATCGCTCAAACCGCTCCGAAACCTCTCTCACAGCTGCCTTGCATTCATCTACTTGATCTTGAACAGTTTTGGATTGACTGTCGACTTGCCTCAATGCCTTGGAGCAACGATCGCGACAGCTCTCTTCAAGCGCAATTCGTACTTGCTCAAGCTCGTGCTTGACGATCAATCTACTTCCACTTTCATCAAGTTTTTGTTGAAGTGGCTTGATTTGAGCATCCACGTAGTTCTCGGTAAGTCTTGTCAACTCTTTCAAGAGATCGTCACGTAGCTCCTTCCTCCTTTTCTCCTCTTGCTGCTGTCTTTCCTTTGTTTTTGCTTCCAGCTCTTCTTCTGCCACATGCAACGAGCGACCACGATGTCCTTCATGGCGACTGCCATCTTGAAAAATATCAATTTTGGCCACATGATGCTTGAGAGCCATCAAGTCGCCACGCAGCTCATTGAGCTCATCCGTGAGTCCGCGATTCACTTTCTGTGTAATGCCATCGAGCAATAGACTCGACGAACTCGAAGTACGCGTAACCTCCGCGATTTGCTGTGCCTGATGTTGCAAATTTGCTTGGATTTGAGCTTTGATCGGTTCCATTGCAGCGTTAAACTGGACGAGCAGCTCTGACCTCGACAGTTTCTCCTGTGCCAATGTTTGCGTTGAGTTCCCTTGTTCACGCAGTGCTGAGGTCATTTGACGCAATTCCAGCAATTGGTTCTCAGTATGCATCCGCCACGACTCGTCCTTGCCGCACATTGACTGAAGATGAAACCCAATGTCCTTTTGCGTCGTAAGCTCCTGTCGAATCTTCGACTGGACCTGGTCCAATGTGTGCAATTGGCGGTCGTTGGCGCACACCTCCACACGAAGACGATCAAGTTCCTCCGACGTCGTCTTGCACAGCTGCAGTAACGCACTCAATTGTCGTTCGGCGATTGCAGCACGAGCATCGACTTCAAGTTTCAAGCTAAGGCGCACTTGCTCCATCATTTGAGCCATATCATACGTAGGTGACGAGTACATTGGATGGAAATTCGTCGACGAATGCCGAGGTGCATGCACCTCATGATCTTGAGTCTTTTCATCGATCGTTTCGTACTCGTTACCACGATAATGTGCTTGTTGATTGTCTCTTGCTCTCGTTGCTGCTGCTCCACGCTTTCGTTCGTGTCGTCGATGGAATTGTTCCGAAAAAGTGGTCGATGGAGTAGATGGCATTGATCCTCGTGCAAATACATTCGAAACACGCGCATACGACGGTATTGGCGCTTGAGCTTCTTGTGTCTCTTCGTGGTCGTGCTCACGGTAGCGACTCTCAGCTTTCATGGACTCGCGCAGATACGCGGTGGCTACATTATCGTCTCGACGAGGATCAAATGACGCGTCGTCGATTGGTGGAAACTCGGCCGTGACGTCCTCAAAGTGGCGAAATTGCTGCTCGAGACTGGCATTCGTGCACTTGATGACGGCGGCCAGGTTGGTCTCCCAGTCCATGAGGTGTCAAAAGGTGTGTATGTGAGTTGTATGTGTAGAAACCGTCCACTCGGGAAACGGTCCGGCTATGGCCATGCGACTCTTCAAGGGCGAGAGAGTGTGTGTCTTTAATCTTTGCACAACATATTTGCATCCATTACATTTTTGACTTTGGTCAGCACATTTATTGACTTTGGTCGGCACATTTTTGAGGGAAGTCGGCCAGTTGAACATTTCCCAACTGGTGTCAAGATATATCCTGTTTCTCTGAGTATGATTCACTGGTAATGAGACAACGAGCTTTTTTTCTTGTACACATATGTTGCCATAGTATGCTAACGGCTCCTAGCCATTGACTCGACCGTCGATTTTTCTTACATTCGGTACAAGGTACAAATCCTGGCATCATGAGCGTTTTGGCCCTGATCGCGCAAGCGGCGCCGCGACTTCCAGGCACAATAACGGCCCTACATCCTCGCAAAGGACACTTGTAGGCTTCAACGAACGTCGAAAAGTCAGTGAAAAAATGTACTGAAATTGTGGCAGCAAACGAGTGGGCACTGAAGAAGGGACGTCAGATCGAGAGAGCACTAATTTTTCCAAGAGATGGCAAGTGCAAGCACTGACTACTTGCTCGCACCACATTAGGTACATGCCGCAATACCTGTCTCAATGGTGATTAGATAACGTATGCTACATACGCTTTTTTTCGATTTTTCAATTTCACAAAGGCTAACTCGACTATTGAGCTACATAATTCACGACGCCAGTCTTGATATTCACTGACTCCGTCGCGATTGTGCGCTACATGCAGTAGTGGAATCAAGGAAGTGGGCGTTGCACTCACTTATTTAAGTACTGCACGTGCTCCACACAACCTTCACTCATATATCTGACTTGTTGCAAGCCAGCCATCTCGCTTCGAGAACACAGGGGAAGGGATCAAGATCTTGGTAAAAAAGAGCCACCAAGAGTCAGTTGAAAAACTCAACGCCTCCATAAGGCACCAACCAGTCACGGTTTCTCTCAAATTGTTCGCCCCCCCGTTCCTCACTAGTATCGCATTGCTCCTGCAAGGCCCACACGACCTCACCATCTCACCTTTTTTTACCATGAACTCGCCCACGACTCCTTTCTCCATGTCTGCTCACCAGGCTATTATGAAATGCCCCTGGCAGTGGCGCCAGCCCTTCCTCGACGAGAAACGCGAGAGCCGCAAGCGCAAGGTCGGCGATGGCTACTTTTACGACCCCGTGGACCCCAACTTTGTAGACCACCTGCTGCCTGGTTACGCTAAAAAGTTTTGTGGGGCTGATGTGCTCGAATCCGATGAAAAGGAGAACATCCAGCGGGAGATCGAGCGCCTCATGACCAAAAAGAGCGATCCGCTTGGTCGCATCGACGCCGCCACCACCTCTGACCACGAAGACGACTTTGATGTGAGTTGCGAGAACCAAGCACTAGTCGACAGCATCTTGCTCATGTCTAAGTCCGTGGAGGCCTCATCGACCATACTGCTAGCGTCGCCAAAGAGTGTGGCTTCCTCGTCACCTTCATCGGACGAAAGCAGCGATGACGACGACAATGAGCTTAGCAGTGGCGGGGAAGAATCGTTCGACTTGGCAGAGGACCGACCGGCCAAACTCCTTGCGCACCGCAGCTCGTCGCTCGAGCTCGTGTCTGACAACTTGCAGGAAGCTTTTTTCGCTGTGGAAGATAGCGAGCTACTCGACTTCCAGACGGTCTCCAGCTCTGGTGCGGAAGATACGGGCTGAGCGACGGCGATCGTGAGCCTCTACGTTTCCACCAGAGCCGCGGCCTTGTACCCGTCGACTTTTGCTTGTGTGACTTTATTTATTGACCTTTATTTTTATATATTTCGGCAATGGCTAGCCTTTCTTATGAGGAAGAGCAGGATAGCTTTCAGAAAATAACACTCGCTAATGAAGTTGCTTTTCCTACCGAACTGGATCATGTGCGGTGATATCCCTCGTACTACATACAATACCGATCCGTTGCCTCCACTGCGATGAAGATTTTGCAAAAATTGCTTGCTGAGCCATCAGTTATCAATGATGGCTCATGCTGTTAAATTGTGTCCGTTATTGAAAAACGAACGTCCTTATTGGCCTAACTCTATAGCGAACTGTCATGGCTTACGTTATATCGCCTTTTGCCAAAACATCGTGCCCTCCACGACAAACGGCCGCAGTAGGCGTCTAGAAACCAACGTGTCCAGCAGAATCTCGATCTTCTCTTTCTTATAATCGGGCAGCATTTCCACAAGTTGGTCGACGCTCTGAGCAAGAACAATAATGAGTGGTCGGAGTGACACAAATAGCTGCGAGCGTTAAGCAAATACTCACAATCGCTGGAGCGTCATCATCTCTTCCTTGAAATTTATTGTACAAAGTCGACACTTGAACAGCACCAACACCTCGCTACGAAACGCAAACACAATAAAGTTAACGACCATATTCGTCCAGCAAAGTGAAAGACAAATATTCTGGAAACACACCTGAAATGCTGCTGGCAGTAGCGAAAGCTCAAATTTTGGTGTTGGTTCCCCGGCGTTAATTGAATCGTCGTAGTCCTGCAGCCGTGTCTCTTGCGAAACACTGCCAACGTCAAGATTAGCGCCAACAAGTCGGTTCGACAACGGGGTGTTTGGTGTCATTGCTTTCAGCTGCGTTCGCAGCAAAGGCGATGTCAGATCAAAGTCGGGAGTCCGAGGCGTATCATCATCCACCAGTGCCTCGCTTTGTCGTGGTGGCGGCGTTGCTACGGCTGGTGCCTGTCCCTCGGGATTTCGTCGACGAGGGCTTGGCGATGATATGTTGCTTCTACTGCTGTATTTCCTGCGCAAGCTAGGAGATGTGAACGGAGATGTCGCCTTCGCAGGGTAGTGAGTTTTCGGGTATACTGGCGTTTGTCGTTTTTCACCATCATCCGACCGTTTTCGCTTTCGAATAGAGACGTTCTCAGGTGACGTTGAGGAGCTTGGTGCACTATCAGCATTCGGTTCCACGTCATTTGAAGTTGATGGTCGAACTGTGCTAAACTCCGGGAGGTAGGGTGTGTCAATGGAGTCAGTCGTCTGATCCACTTCCTTCTCCTCGCCGCTAGATTTGGACTTTTTCCCACGTGGTGGGGTGTATTCGAACGCGCCTATCTTCATCAAATTCCTGCTGATGCCAGGACTGTTGCCGTTGTATTCCACACTACTAATTGCCGACGGTGGCGTCGAGATCTGCCGTGCTCCAGCGTTTCCTGTCTCTGGTTGCTTTCTCTGTCATCACAATACACCTCTGTCAGTCTTTCAGTGAATAAAGAAGTACACTAATTTTCAGCGTACTGATATTATCCCTGTCCGAGGCGGTGACGTCAGCCTAGGCGACCAGCGTCCACGATCACTCGAGTTGAGCGTTGACGTCGATACCTGTGTCTTGTCACTCGATTGAACTTCCGATTTTGATATGTACGGTGTCCTGGACATCCGTGGCCAATTTTCGCTGTTGATGCTGACGTCAAAACTGTCCTCATCGGTCGAGATATTGCGGTGATCGCTGGCTGGCGGCTGGCGCGTCGTGGTCTTGAATGTCTGCCCCCTTCTAACAAACGAAGTGTCCTCTAGGTCATCATCGTCTTCTACAGCACTTTGCTGCTGCTTTGTTGCTTCATATCTAGTAGAACCGGGTGTGAATGGCCTGGAGAACCGCGACGGCGTGCGCGTGATTCGCCGTGCTTCCGGCTGTTGCGTGAACGAGTCGAAAAGCGACCGCCAGACGCACGAGGCCTCATGGATTTGCCGCAAGATTTGGTGATGTCTCCTCACGGTACCGCAGATCTCGGTGGCTGAGCGGTGTGCCGCACAAATGTTCGAGTCGATCTCCTGCAGCAGATACGTGATACGCTGCTGGGTGTCTTCCTCCATTTTGGCGCTTTCCTATCTTGCGACAATCACTCTGACTATAAAAGCTAGCAATAAGGCTAAAACCACTTTTAATTTCTCGTTATTAACGGAGATCATTGGCGCGCATTTTTGAATTCTTGCATATCAGTGCGGAAACCACAAGTTGCCGTAACTATGGAGTATCGAGTGCGTAAGCGTAAGGTGAGTGATACTGGCCGCCAAATGCACTCATTGGAGGACGTTCTACCCGATGCGACCGTGCGTCGCTTCCTGTTGCGTGCGGGTTTTCGCTACAGCTCGGAATGCGCTGCCGTCCAGGTGCGACGCCACGTGAGCGACTTTTTTCGCCGCATCGTGGGCTGCATGGTAATTATGATGCAGCACGACGGCCGCCGCAGCTTTCGTCTTATTGATGTCAAGCGCGCATGTGAGCACTTTGGTATTCGTATGTACGGCTACGACGATATGTGTCTGCTGGCTGCTGGACGTGTGTGCGGGCCTGAAGCCCTCCACGTCACGGAGCTGGTGGAATGCGATTCGATATTCAGTCGCTCCGTGGACGCACCCGAGGAGCCCGACACTGAGCCCGGTGCTCGCTATAAGAGGATGGACTTTGTGGCCAACTACACATCGTGGAAGACAGAGATAGGGGAGGTAGAAGACGATGTGAGCGAGCCCAGCGAGTGGCCTATCACTGACAGCGACACAGAAGTAGAAGGCGAGCAAGGCATGGGTGTTGAGACACCACAGCCTTCACAGCCTGATGAAGAAATGTTTTTGGCGTCGCTGTGTGCCGCACAGGAGCTCGTAGATGAAAACTTGCTGCATGAACCTGATGACGAGGATGGAAACTGTGAGAATCTGCCTGGTCAGGGATATTATTCAGACTACGATCATAGCTATGAGCCTGGTTACTTGGAAACTCAGCAAGCTCTGGAGGAGGTTGAGGATGCACAGTGGAACAAAGTCGGAAAGCTCCATGTCCTGCAGATCAGTGAAGACAGCGACCCTGCCGAGTTGCAGGACTTCAGTGGCAGCTCCAACCTGTACGTTATCTCGCGCCAGGATTTCGCACGTGTCTTTCATACGCTGCTTAGCCTTACGCTAGGACTGGGAGAGCTGCAAATTAGCTCGGTTGCACTCAGTGCTCTGCACAACGCCACCGAGCAGTGTCTTCATCGGTCGCTTACTGAGGGCTCACTTCATTACCAGCTAGCTGCTATCCTCAACGATCAAAAACACGCCGACTCGACAAGCCATTTGGAGTCAGAACTTCGGTTGCAGCGCGAGAAGGTAAATGAGCTGTGTGAGACCATTGCTGCTAACAAGACCGCTTTTAAGGCTAAGGAATTAGCGATGCAGCAACAGATTGAGCAGCTCAAGAAACAGCTACAGGAACAACATGAGGTACAGATGAAGACACCTCCTCGCATCAAGAAGAAGCCATCTGCAAAACGGAAAGCTACCAGTAAGAAACCTCACAATGTCCGAAAAGATCTGCCCAAATCCTCAATTGGTTCTACGTCCGTAGTAGGTGCGCTACGCTCGCGAAGTCACAATTGTTCTGCGAAGAAGGCCAAAGTCAGTACCATTTGAGGATGAGCGCACAATCAGGTGATTTTTTTCTGCGTTGTTTGGGTCAGTACAGTGGCAGTTGCTGAAGCAAGGGCGTCGTGTTGCAATACACGTTTACTAGTATTTTTCTTCTATCTGTGTAGCTCATTGAGCTCATACCGTTTTACCAGTCATTAGCGTCTTCATTTCAGCAGCCTCCGTTGCGCGGATTGTAGCTGTCGCATGGCATACCTGGATAAACTCAATTAGGTGTTGAAAGAATTGGTCACCGAAGGTGCTACAGGTAAGAAACAGCAAATCCAGATCAGTCATTTGCGCGGATGTGTCAATATCACCAAACAACACCCACCTTAGATATGCTTCGATGTTGTTGTGGCCTGCGCCTGTTACCCACAATGGTTTGCATCTCCACTCCTGAGAGCACACTTCAAACAGCCCTTCTCCGTGCCAGAATGGCACAACTTCGTCTCGAGTGCCGTGAATAATTGTCACGGGTGACTGCACCTGATTGATGATATCGATATTGCAGAACAAATCGCCCGGAAAGGTACAGCGGAAGTTAAAGACCACGCGAAACATGGACAGCACGGGGCTTTGGAGGATCACGCCGGCCACAGGCTGTCCCAGGTTTGACTGCTTAACTGCAACGTGTGTTGTTGGCCCAGAACCAAGTGACCTGCCGTATCTGTATCAATGAGCCGAACATGTTCGTCGATTAGATACGATACGCAGGAAAAAGCTACCAAGTTGCGTACAAAATGATTTTGCCAGGCAGGATCTTCTTCACGCTGACGAGGTATGTAAATGCAGCTTCGGCATCCGCCATACATGCTTCCTCACTAGGTTCACCCTCGCTGATGCCATAACCAGAGTAGTCATACGACATTACATTGGCCTGAATGACGGTGAGGCATGCACTGCATTAGGAAGCGATGTACAAAGTCGCAAGACACCTGAGGTTCTCACCTGAAGTCTCCTGCTTACTTCACGAAACCAGTCATGGATCATCCCTAAATCTGCAGGAACACAATGAACATGAGGTATCACGAAGAGAAATGCAACAATGACAAGTCGTGTTAAAGCTCGCCTACCTTCTGCATTGCCGTGAGAGAAGAGTATGGTGTATTCAGCCTTACTGCAAGAGTTTTTACAGTGTTAGCTGATTGATCAAGCTGCTAAATAGCGTGCGACATACTCGCATGGGATAAAGAACGCTGGGATCCGGTTGCCCATGTTCGTCACGAGGAAAAAGTAGCGACGCGAGAATCTATAGGTGGCAGACGGTGGCTGAAACACCAGCGCAGACACCGCGTTGCCCATCGTGCGTTCACGCCACAGATAACAATAACACAGAACCGCAGTTCTGGCATGCAATGTGTCGGCACCAGCCGAGATATTAAGCCGCGCCTGTTGAAAGTGCTCAAACAATAAAAATACGAGGAGGTTTTTTATGTACAAAGCAGCGACAATACCACCTTCTACAAAATCCAGAGTGGATTTTTACATCCTTATGTTTTGTCTGTGTTACCTTCTGAAGGGCTCCATGTACCCGAGCTTTATTTAATAGGAAAAGTAGCTGGAGACATGCCTGAAGCTAGCTTGGCTGACTTTCCACAATGCTTCTCGAGCATACGTGGTGGTGACATGAATACAGGTGATATGAATCCAGCGGAATGTTGTGTTGAATGTGTGCTAACTAGGTGTGGAATTGTTGCCAGTGTTGCTATTGACATCTGCTGGCAGTTTGGTGGTAGCAAGTACAAATCCAGAGATCACTTGGTCAAGAGTCAATTGGAGCACATGTCAAACTTGGAGGAAGAGCACAAGGTGTGTCTTCAGCTTAGCTGCGAGCAAAACATGATAGTTTTATGTATTGTTTGTTTGTCTTTCATTATTGATGCTTGGTGGTTCTCTCAATCGGCTGCCACGTCAAGATCAACGGATCTACACTCATCTACACTAGCTGACTTTTACTCGTGCACCAAGGAGCGAGAAGAAGGCTGCAGCTGGAATCTCTCGAGCGTACAGTTATCGACGAAGTCATTCCAGGAGAATCGGTGAACGTTGATACGCCACGCCTTTGATACCTCTCGGCTTGAAATCTGACGTTCGAAGCCGTGGAATGAAGAGGAAGAAGAAGAGGACCCACCTGCACTGTGTACGCAGACTCAAGCTCGTAACGACCTTGATATCGTACAAGTGACTACACACGAGTACCGTCATAGGCTGGTTCCAACCGAGTTCGTGCATCGAACGAGGGTCAGAAGAAACTGCAGTCAGAGTACGAGAGGATTATGGCAATGATGCCGTTATTCAAGACGGCGAGCTGCTTATGATCCACTCGCAAGGATGAGTCCTAGTCACCACAAACGATTTGCACCACTATGACCACCATTAGTTCTGCTGCCGGTAAAGGACTTGGGCTTCGTGAATGAGAACACGGAACAAAGCAGCGTCTTGCTTTGGCTGCTTCTTCTTTAGTAGACACGCTCAGGACGTGCATGACGCGAGCAGACTCGACACTCGGTACGAGGTATCTGGAGTGATTACAGTTCTTCTGGAGTAATATGAAGTTGGTGCTGCAGTATAGCGCAGACCGGTCGTTTCTGAAACGAAAGCTCTGTCAGAACCGCATGACTCGCGTGACGGCCGATGCGATGGCGAAGCGCATTGCTGTGACAGTGAGTCCGAAAACATGAGTGGCGTACGGAAGCTGGAGCTGACGCGAAGAGAACAAAGGACATGCGGCTTATGTGGCGAAAGGAAGAAAGCAGGCGTTGCAGAAGTGTGCGATGGTGGTTTTCACGGACGAGTTCAGCACGAGCAAGTTCCCTCTGCTCGCAGTGGGTTCAATATGTTGACAACACAATCCTAGTGTAGAAGAGAATGGATGAGGGTGTGGCGCTGGAATCTCATGTACAGCTCTGCGAGAAAGAATGCTACGGAGTACGTCGCAACAATCATGTGGAGTGCATCGCAACGTACAGATCCGGCAAGGTATAGTGAACGCACGTGAACGCGGCCATCAACATACTGGAAGAGGAAGACACACGGTCAGGGACACATGGACGCTCCCAAAACGGCGTAGATAGGAAGGGAGTTAGGAAGGAGTACAAGAAAGCACGTGCGTAGAGACGATTGTGTGCACGAGAAAGTGTTTATCTTGGTGATCCTTCAATTAGTTGCTGATATGGGCACTCCAAGACGTATGCTCTGGGAGTGCTTGGTCCTGTTGCAATGCCCCAGCCACCTTCAACAGGTGTAGCGCTGCTCAAGATCTGGCTCGTGATGAGATAGTTTGAAGAAAGGCGTCATGTACATAGCTTAAGCATTCTTATAAAACTTGTACAATCTGATCCCTTATGAGGTACAAGCTTCACATGTTCAGAGGCCGTGCGTGTACTAGCATCATGGCCGTCATACGGGACTCACCAGGAGAGAGCAGCGTAAGGGGCACACGAGTTTGTAAGCCAGGTTCTATACTCGCGTTTGTTAGGAGACCGCGAGTATTAATCCGACGGCTGCCAAGATTGCGCGAGAGCCAGGCAACAAATCTTTGAGCAAGCACCAAGGTCGACCACGAGTCGCACGATGCCAAATCCTCAAGGAAACAAACAGGCTTCGAGTTTAAGCTACGGTTCACTGAAACCCGAAGCATTGGATCAGAGCATCTCGCTACTTTGATGGATATTACAAGTCCCTGTCCGGTTGACAACAGCGACTACTCTCAGTCCCTTCGAGTACACTTTGCTTTAGTGCTCTCGTTCCACTTGAAGGTCTGCATTTTTGCAAGGAGATTTCAATAGAGGAAGAAACACATCAGAGCACCACGCACTCCATACACTCCATACACAACGTTGTCGATGTCTTGCAGCGACGCACGCTCCATCGGTATCAGTGAGACGACTCGTACTTTCCAGGCAATGTATCGGGTTTGTAGGACAAATAGTTTAGACTTGCCCTACAAAAGAAACAGGCCAGGAGGATCGTCGGGTGGGTGCTGAGACGAAAGACTAGGACAACAACAAGCAGGCAGACGCAGTAGGTCAAGCGAGAGTCGGCTGTATGACCAACTTGACTAGATGGTCCCATGCGACAACATGCACTTCTTCACGGGAAACCCATCTTCTGCATCGTATGAACAGACCAAGAATTTCATCTGCTCTCGTATTCTTGTGTTTCTGCAACGTCAAGTAGCTTTCTTGTCGTATTCGCAACCTCAGAGACGAATAAGTCTTCCAGCACGATGTTCTACAGGAAGGACGATGTCCGTGGGTATGCAAACGCTACCACTATGGCTTGAGCAATAGTCCGCTCTCTGTCTTTCTGTCTTTCTGACAGGCCGACAGCCACGGCTTGGCCCTCACGACAGCCAGGGCAAAAATGTCTCTGGATGAATACGAAAACGAGCCATTTCCAATCTTACACGAAAATTTCCAAGTTCTCAGATACTTTCAGAGGACCATGCACGTAGTGAACCCGTTTGTAGTAGGAGCCCTTCAATCCTGCCTCACCTTGTGCGTTGGCACGAACCAAAGATCTTTCCACTCACTCCAGACTTTCATATTGGAACTTCAACCAAACGTATTCCGCATCTAGTAGTAGTGAACAAAGAGCCGTGACGACGGACAGGAAAAGCATC
>NQFO01003773.1:0-10750 GCA_003991265.1 Pseudoperonospora humuli | reverse complement strand
TATCACCAGCGCTGCGGGTTCATCAGTACAAGCTCTACACGGTGAATAATCGAGCAAATCCACTTCCGCCTATGGATCTGATACCTATCGTCAATCCGACAAATATGGTTTCCGATTCGAGCCGATTGTTAGGCCTTGTTGGTCGAGGTCGCACTCCCCAAGGGTTCTTTCGGCCCAATGTGGTGATCAATTTATTTCCCCTCGTAGAGAGGCTAATTCAGGAAAACCAATGAAAACATGTTTGTGTCGATGCATTTCACGCGCGTAGCAAGAAGCAAGTCGAAGACTTCAACAGGAATTCTTCGGTCTCTCACGATCGACGACGGCAAATCGGTAGACTGTAGCCCTCCGTGCGTCCGGGAAGTGATTTTTCAAGAGCAAGTTGTTGAAGCTGTCTATCGATGGAAAGAATGAGCATGCTAGTCGCCTCTTTGCGAACTAAGTGAGAGGCGATGGATATGGCGTGTCAGTTTTATTATTTCCTTTAAAGCCGGAAAGTGAGAAGTCCAACAAGAAGTCTTCCGAGTTTCCTGCGCTTCCTTCTGGAAATTTGCCAGACGTTGTCATTGGTGTGAGAGGGGTTCTTGGTTCACAGAGGAATTAGGTGCAAGAAGAAACATTACCCTCGCTGGGTACGCAGATCCAAGCCATCGTAGCGACTGCGATATTGTACAAGCGAGTACTGTCGTATGGCTGGGTTCAACCGGTTTAGTGCATGGAAGGTGGGTTAGAAGAAACAGTACCCAAAGTACCAAAAGATCCTTGCAGGATGCCGATCAGGATCCAAGTGACAGGACGGAGCAACTGCAGTGCTTCTGAAGCAATGCGATCAGCTCTAGTGTAGAAAGTTCTGCTCTAACTGGCCGTTCTTCAGATGGAAGTTCTTTTAGAAGCGCATGGCTTGCGCAATGAGGTGAAGCGCATTGATCCGATAATGAGTATAGACGTGTGTGGCGTACGAAGACTGGAGCAGACGTGAATGCATCAAGATTACGCGCACAGTCCAGTCCAGTCAAGGGGTTGCAACAGGCATGGTAGAAGCACGCAACGGCGGGCTTTATGGACGAGTTTAGAACGAGCAAGCGCTGGCCTCTGCCATCAGACGCTTTCGCCTATTCGACATGTCGAGAACGCAATGTTGTCGAAGAAGAGTGCGCAAAGGTGTAGCCACGACTACTATATAGTACGCCGTGTATACAAGACGCCCAGACCCCTTCTCATTTGGCACCTCTTTCATTCTCTTCTCGACAGTGCTCTGAAAATTTCAAAGCAATCGACCTAAAACCCCATACTATTGTTCTGCGCACCCAAAGTCAATAAACGAACGTGATGTTGACAATCGCTGAGATTGGTGCTATAATGGATTTTCAATGACACTGTTTCTGTTCTTCCTGTTGAGCCTGCAGTAAAGGAAAGCCAAGCGTTTATAAGCGAGACTTTCGGCGCCTTTCCATATAGGGAGGGTGGACCAAGACAATTGGACAGTTCCACATGATCCGTTCGGCGCTCTAAGCCAAGGCTGTCTACTCAAGTAGTAAAATTAACCTCGTCACTGCCACGACTTCATGGAGGGACCATTTCTGGAAGCATCATTGAAGTCAAAGAGAGCGCCTCGTGAGTCCTATACGGCATTTGGCCGTTCCTGCTGAAAGTGTGAGTAAGGAATGTTCACCTGGTGAGGAAAAAATGGGGACGGAGCAAGTGCTACAATTTTTGAATCTTACTGCTGGCCTCAACTCTATTCTGTCACCGCCCTTATCGTTGAATTTTCGTTGAAAGAGTCAAGCAATTATATTGAGTCGGTACTTACTGCGTCTTCAGGTGCTATTTGCAGTTGAGGTTACAAACTATGTTGAGTGTGCGTTTAGTTGAGGTTTGGGGACTAAAGCAGCATAATTTCCACCAACAGAATTACCCGAGTGCCGCATACTCTATGTGTTCGCTTGCACCTCATCCTCTTTAGAGTTGCACAAACATGTCCTCGTTTTGTGCCAACAGAGAAAAAACTCGGGCACTGTCAAAACCTGCGATACTTGAATTTGTACGTTACACTGCTTCCAGTTTTGTCACTTACGTGCAATTGACTCTTTTTGATAGACCTCCCAAAATAGATATATGATGCCTGTTATCCTTTCTATCAGTTGCAAACTCGTCGCATCGTGCACTGCGATGGGACGTTTGCAGTCTGATAGCAGTGGGCCGAGAAATTTTGGGACTTGGCGAGGGATCAGGTTGGTGTGGATTGTCGTCCCATCAAAAAAACTCACGCTCGACGAGCTGGCCTCTGTTTTCAGAATCGAAGACGCCACGCTGCACGCACTGCTAACCGCAGTATTATCTAAATTGTCAATCGAGAAGAGGCAGCTCAACACCTATTGAGGCAGTTACATCACGCGTGCTTTAGACAAACTCTTACACCCCATGAGCGCTCCACCGTCATTTCGTCGTTCACGAGGGGAATGCACCAGCAGCTTGGACATGTCGCCATCCCTCTTTCGTCGCTTCCAGAGCAAGAAGAGCAGCAGCAAGACGCCCACCGAGTCACTTGCTGCATCGCAGCCACCACCGCGTTACTCGCACCATCGGATGTTATCCCAAGACAACAAACGGCCACTGGTCATCTACTACTCCCCCAATCATGTTGGCTTTGATGATTCAAGTATGGATGCTTCAATGTATACTGATGGTGAAATGTCGGAAGATGAGTCTATAACATTCAACCATTTTGATCGAGACGGGGAAGACCAAGTCGATTCATGCTCCAAAAAGCCAAACTTTGCGGCCAGCCTCGGACTGAGAGATACCATGTCTAGCAATCGGAAACACGGGAACACATTCATGCGTATGTCGCAAAGTTTCGGTCGCGCGTCGGAATTAATAGACATCAGTGCAGGGGATCGACGTAAAGTCCTTCGTCGAGCAGCAAGACAGAGCGTCAAGTACGACGTAACGTGGCAAAAAGACGATGAGAGCTCGTGTTGCCAAGTGTGCTTTGCCATGTTTACCAAACTTTCTCGACGTCGTCATCATTGCCGAGTGTGCGGTTGTCTCGTGTGTGGTGCTTGTTCGCAAGACCAGGTTTCCCTTACCGACAAGTTTACAGCCCCTCGTCGGGCCTGTGTGGCATGTTGCACTTTGCTGCAAGCAATGGCGCGTGCCGGTGACGACCGTGTTAAGGTTGTCGAACCCGACACGACAAGTGCAACTCCAATCAAACGACGCCATCATTCAGTCCCTGCCACCTCTACTTATAACTCGCTGTCAGAGCCCGCCCCCGCGGCAACGCCTCGCTACCGCGATCGGCTGACTGAAGTTCGTCGAGTCATGGCTGCTGGCAAACTTTCACGTCGTCGTGGGAGCTCTGAGAAGAAGATGTATGTGGTATCGAGCCGTTGGTTGCGCAGCTGGTTGGCGTTCACATCATCTGCGTCGAATTCCGACCCAAGTTGCAATCCTGGCTACGGGTTCGACATGGAATTGTCTATCCCCTCCCCAAGCAATGACGAAATGGAAAGCATGGGTCGTGCCCCCGGTCCAATTGACAATTTGCCACTGCTTGAGCTTTCGCGCGGGAAATTGATGCGTCGTCCTGGTCTCATTCGAGATTTGGTGACTTCCGGTGATGCTGCAAGTGTTGGTGAAGACGCAGATTTTCAGCTGCTTTCGCCAGAAGTATGGGAAGTTTTCCAGCGTCTGTATGGCGGCGCACCTGCCATATACGTCAATTTGTCGAGCACCGATCCGACGGCTTGGATTGTTGACGTGTCGAGTTTGTTGGCATCTGGTCACAATGCTCATGGTGCTAAGGTCCAAGTGCCTCCTGCAGCTGAGCGTGCATTGATATCCCGTCACGAGAGTGACAATGCCGTCAGTGATGTACGACCTGGACCAATCCAAGAGCAAACCCCGGCAGAATCAAGTTTGTCAACACCAAAGATCAGTCGACATACGATATCGAACCTCAAGGAACAACACCCGAAGAGCCCGTCGTGGAACGCAATAAGTAGCAGCAGTAGCAGGTCGTTGGATAAAGAGGAGGACCAGGATCGTAATCTGTTGGAAAGCGGCAAATTGCAACTAGACGAACTAGAGTCGGATGTCGCAGCGATGTCTGTGGGAGCGACCAAGACGTCAACCGAGAGCGACGACGACATGAGAGCAACGACTTCTGCGCGTAGCCCCACAGCTGCGTTGGCAGCTTCGGCATTTGCTGTCGCTATGAAGCAAGCGAGACTGAACGCTCAAAAGGCGATCGATGACCGTGCGTCGCGCGTCATTGCGGCCTAAAACCGGTATGAAACAGTGCGTCACATTACGAGGCAAGTTTATTGAAATGTAAGCAAAGCTTGGTGTGTTGATGCACTTTTATCTATAAACACGATACTTGTGCAAGTAAATTGTAGTTGGCCAATTTTAGATCCGTCTTATTTTTATCTCTGCTGCTGTGTAAATGCTTTGGTGTTGGCAACTACGCGCACCACTGTGGCGATCGGATGACTGCTGCGGGCTTTACACTCAAGGGATTGCGTGCTCGTCGCACGAAAGTGACGTCAGCGTTGGGGCCTGGCGACAATGAAGATGGGCAAAACGCTCAACATCAAGTTCAACTTCGTATTCGACAAGAGAGTAGTCAAAGTTGTGATGAGCTGCAGGTCGTGAGTTCCACTTCAAAGAAACAAATGCTGAGTTTCGGTCTTCAACCCGACGACGCACAAGATCGATTACGAAGAACACAAGAGCAAAAAGTGCAAGCGGAAGGCGAAGAAGACGAAGAAGAAGACGAAGAAGAAGGAGCAGAAGAAGGCTACGTAAACGATCAAAATGACGGTAAATATCGCGACAATGTGAATGATCGACAACCCATGGATACAACTCTCGAGTTGCTGGCAAAGGAGGATTGTCCCAGTCATGTGAAGGTGCTTGCTAAAACGCGGGTAGTTGACAGACAAAAGCAAGACTTTGACTCGAAACGATGCAGACGCGCAAAGGAGTGGCGTCTTGGTTACAACAATCGTGCTGACACAGGGTCTCGAGCTGGTATTGGAGACACTTTTGAACCTCGTGAGAGCACCCGGGAACGAATTTTAGACTTGCGAAATGCTCCGGATCTGCTACCGAACTCCGTCGTGGTCGCATATCCCTACAAAAGATCCCAATTCTTAAAGGCATTCGCGTGGCAAACTAAAAGATCGAATCAGATGGATAATCGTCGAGAGATCAAGAAAAAGCCGTGGTGCCCAGCATCATCATGTAAATTGCCTGACGCCACCAGTCCTCGACGGCGTAAACAGGACCACATAGGTGCGATTACTAGTCTCGATCAGGAAGGTAAAGACAGTGGACATTCAGCACGCGTGAATCCAAAGAATACTCGTTGCGAAGGACTGCAGAAATTTCCGATACGTACCGTTGAAGCTTTTGATCGAAATCACGACACCGAACAACAAGATGTCGTTGTTGATGCGCGAAATGCAAACAGACAGCAAAGGCTATTGACAAAAGTTGTTGAGGTGTATACTCGTGCTCGAGCACGCTTAGACTGTCTCAAGGATCCTCATATGCGGTATTTGCTTCCAATTGAGGACGAAACTCAGCACCCAAGAGCATATCGACTTGGTCTAGAAAATATGCCGTCGACAAAGTTAAAGAAACGCAACGATAAGCCGAGATTCCGCCCAAAATCTGCTCACAACAGCTTGGGCTTGCAAAAGAGTTGCCTTGGTTCGAAAGCGGATAACCCATTGACCTCAGAGCCCATCGAGATCGGAAAAGTTGCTGGAGCTCGACGTAGACCGCATTCTGCCAATATCGCATTCTTAAAACACTCGACAGTGTATTGCATGGAATCTCCAATGCTAGAGTGTGCTTCCGTAGCCGCTGATTTCCGAAAAGTCATCGATATCGAGTGCCGAAAGCGGGAAAGCGAGCGTACATATATTTTGCACCAACTGGCTACTCGTGGATTACTCCACTCTATTCCCTTAGCTCAAGTATTTGCCAGGTTGCGGCGTGAAGGACTTCTGAACATTGATCGCCGACAACGCAATACTTTTGAGCAAATGACGCTGATTGAATACATGAGCGCATGCGGTTTTCTCAATTACTGTGGAGATTTACCATCGCCGACTTTGGACACGAACTCCTTACGTTCTTCTTCTGCTACAGAAGTCAAGCTGTTTGATGTCAATCTTACCGACAATGGACTACGAGAGTCTCAAGCAACTTCATCGGCAAATGCATCTTCGACTATATCTGCAATTCGCAAAGCTTTGGTCGTGTCGAGACAGCAATTTCACCTGGCTCTTGAAGCTTTCAACTTGTCTTCAACGGACGTGAACTTGTTGTTTTCAGCGTTAGATCTGAGTGTGAGTGACCATGTTCAAGTATGGGACGTAATACACACAGTGGAAATGCTTCAACACGAACACACAGCGCTAAAACGAACTCGAGTACAGCAGCTTTATGCCCCACCAACAAACGTCATCAACACAAGTAACGCAACACTTGATCATTAAACAATGTTTTTGTAGATTTTTCTTTGTTGTGTTCCCAAATTTGTGATCTCGACATCATGCATTGCGATCTGCAGTAATGCTACACTCGGGAATTCATAAATCGGATCAAGAGCTCGTTCTCTGCTCTTGGCTGAAGTGTGACTGGTGCACAAAGCTGCTAACCGCGATGAGACCATCATAACGTCACTCGAAAGTTTAAGGACAACTAGGCTTCACTGCAATGGAAGACCTAAGCGACTGGCGCGGATGAAGATGCCATGGTTTGGTGCACAGCTGAAGTATTTCTTTCCATCGATTGTGCCGTTGTTCTTGCCTTTTTGTTCGCAGAGCTCAATGCCTACCCACGTGCCAGTGGCGAATCGCGTAGTACCGATGAAGCGTACTACACCTCGTACATTGCCGACGTCGATAATCTTGCCAACGCACAACGAAGCCCCGTTCACATAGACCACGTTGCTTCCTGAGTGACGACGCGTCGACGTTTCTTTATCTGCTTCAGGCTTAGCAGGACTTGAAGTTGGAATGATTGTGTTGTTAGTGTTGGTAGCAGTGACTGTTACGGGAACGTCATGCATATCTCCAGTCTTCGGAAGGTACAAATCCGTCATTGAGTGGAGCGAGTTGCTTCGAGCACGACTTAGAAGCGGAGGATCGACACTATCCAACAGAGGAAGTTGTGATTCCAATTGAGCTTCGAATTGATGCCTCAATGAGCGATTCCGCTTTTGCTGCTGCTGCTGCTGTAAGATCTTATCTTGTCGGTGTCGCAGTGAAAAGCTGTTAATTGGAAGAGATCGACGTCTTGGCCCAGCTGCTGCAGCTTGTCGTTCCCGTTCAGCCTTGTTTGTTGCTTCTAATACCTCGCCGCGCGAAGTTGATCGCTGATATAGAACTCTTGCAGGCAAATTTTGAGGATCAAAGAGGACCACACCTTTTCCTTTCAATGGAGAAGTATTTCTACTACATGGACGAACTGCCACGGGACTGACATTGTTCTTGCTTGGACAGCCACCGCTTTTTCTTCCTGAACTGCGATCGTTGGAAGAGTTACTGTCATTGCTTGCATCGCTAGTGTTGCTTGTACGAGCCTTAGTTTCGTGCCATAACGAGTGAATACGGTCGAAAGACTTGCTGAAGTTTAAGGTCGGCTTGCTTCTTCGACGGGGCTTAACCTTTAGCTCCGGACTTGCAGGGCTTTGGCCTGTCGTCGTCTCTGTTGACGACTGATCGTTCTTTTCAGCATCTTCTTGATTTGAAGCAGTGCTCGAAGAAAGTGTCGTGTCTTTCATGGCACTCTCCATATCTTGAATGAGCTCGTTATAGGCCAAAACATCACTAGCACAGGTGCTTGCCTGCCGGCTATGCATCGAGACGCCTGAGCGAGATCTTCGATCGGACGACCCAGATGAACAATCAGATGCCATGCTCATTGTGCGAGCAAAGCCCTCCGAGTCTCTTATTTTGCTGCCTTCGTCCGAAATGCCAAAGTAGTACAAGTCCCATAGCTGGTTGTCGATCAATTGTTCGCGATCAGCGTTAGGATGGAGACCAAACGATGAAGTGGATGACTTTGGAGCTAGTGGCGGGCTACCAATGGATTTAAATTTCGGTGGTGTCCTCTCTCCGATTGGAATGTACATGGTGACGCCACCACTTTGTGATATAATCACCTTACTATTCAAGCCAGTGCTACCTTCCGCATCTAGTTGTAGAGCATCATGACGTTGATCAAGGCAAGAAAAGCCTAGACTGCCTTTTGCAAAACTGCGAGAAGAACGAGCCATTCGCTGTCCAACAATCCCAGCGTTAGTCTGATTCGCATTATGTTCATCTGCCACATCTGGAT
The DNA here is from genome assembly GCA_003991265.1 of Pseudoperonospora humuli. NCBI lineage: Eukaryota > Oomycota > Peronosporomycetes > Peronosporales > Peronosporaceae > Pseudoperonospora > Pseudoperonospora humuli. Next base: position 2,389 of record NQFO01003773.1, on the reverse strand, counting down.
GAGAAATCACAAGACTTGTCTTCTTTGAGGAATCCTGGAGCTTGTGTGTCGGGGCAGGAATGAATTCCAATGCAATCTGTAGTAGACCTGCATCATCACCTGCAAGTGGTAGCCAATGTGGACTCGAAGAAACGATTTCCAAACTGCTACTACCACTCGACGCGTTCTCTTCACGAGTCTTTGATGATTGCAGCAAGCTTCCCAGTGCCACCTTTGCTGAACCGACGATACATTCGCCACATACTATGTCAATCTCAAGCTTGCACTCATTGGTTTCCACTTCTGCACGCATTCGATCGCATGTTGTTTCTTCCGACTGACCCAAAGCCCATGCAAAATGTCCTTCGATGCTATCACGAGTCCCATTCTCGGTCTGACACCACACTGGATTCGTTTGACCACCTGAAATATGACACTGTGATTCTTGTACCGCTCCTAGCAGTGCACATCTCACACGAAAACCATGTTTATCGTACATAGCGTTGGTTATCGACCATGAAGTCGAGAGCTGATGAGCTTGATATACCCAGACATGCAGTTCTCCTTCGGGCACGCTGTCGCTCAGTCGATCCACTGATTCATCCAGCGTCAAAGGGGCAGTCACGACCGGATATCGAGGAGTGCAACACGATGTACGATTGCTCTCAAGTATTGGCAAATCGTCGTATTCGTAAACTGGAGCAACGTTGTCTTCATTCGACGAGGTGCCGCTCTGCTCTGGTCGTAGCAATGTTGTCGATTCAGGTGCCTGAAGGTATTTTGGACCTTCTTTCAGTCCGTGCCATTTAATTGCTCCTTTCTCAATTGCATAAGATGGAGCCATCGATCGCAGATGATTCGAGCCTCGTACTTTGGCGTCAGGTGGGCGATTGGCCTCTGCGAGAGCCACCTCGTTATTAATACTCACGAGCATGTGACTTTTACGCAGCAAACTCGGTAGTGAGTGAGCGATAACATTGATGGCGTCATCGTTTTTGGAAGTTTTATCGACAAAGAATCAGCATTAGGCGGCCGCTTGCAAGTTGCGCATGGCAGGAAGAATAGACCGGTTTCGCCACGATGGACTTGAGCGGATGAACCTAAAATAGGCTGGCAAGAAGTGTCAAGAAATTTGCAAGCGGATGATATCAACTTTGTGTGAGAAACGCAAATCCTATCCTGATAGATATCCTAACGGTCAAACAAGATTTCTCGAACAACAAGCGAGAATTCTCGAAAGATCACAGGTGCACACATCAGCTAACATAGCATCATTGTTACTTGTGCGACGGCGTCCGTTATGGCCGTCATCACGCAACAACATTTCGCAATATGAGTTAATTATGTATTCGCATACGTACGATACTTCACGGTTTGCAGGTTTGAACCCACTTTCTCATGGTCACTTTTGTTTCTTTCGTGTACCTACTCTACGCGTCCGCCTTTCGAAACGCCTACATGCGTCCCTCCCCGCGCAGCTTGCTCGTGAGCACTGCCAGCACGTTGATGGCTGTGCTTATGTCGCAGTCCCAGTTGGCGCTACACTCTGTTAGTCGTAGCAGAGCACTCCAAAGCAATGCTTCGCCACCGCCACACCCTTGCGCGTCCTTTTTTCCGCTACTTCTTGTCTTGCCTAGGGGGGCAATCAAGATTGCTAACACCACTGTTGCGTGATTCTGCAACGCCTATTCCAACTCAATCCCTTGACCGGACTGGCGGCATGTCCTTTGATGCCATTGCGCTCGCTTCAGTCCCCAAACACCATGCAACTTCTCATGTTCGCCGCTAGAAAAACAAGAGACTTATCTTACAGCAGTACATATTGCTCCCATTCCAGGATCTAGCTTAATAACAACGCTTGGCACATATCCAGGAAGAAGCATAGGACTTACGGAAGGCTTCTTCTTGGGCTTCTTCTTGCTCTCCGACTTTGGTCTCCGACTTTGGTAGGAGCGTATCTGTCTCTTATTGCTGGTTTGCACAGAGGTTACAATCGTCGAGGGCTACAGCTGGGCGTACTGTAGACACGATGGTCCCTGTATCTATAGCTGTGAGCACGTCAACGTATCGTACGTAGGACATGAAGAACAAAGATGAGCGTCCGGAAAGCGAGCCCTGACCACTAGACGACGTCAGACGGACAGCCTATTATGACGATGAGTCGCCCTCTCGATCGGCGGGGTCGGGGGGAAAACCGAACGATGGAGCTGAAGCAAGGACGGGATCGCCGTGTGGACAGCGCCGGCTCAAAATGAAGGAAAGGAGCAAGACAGAGTGAAGGTCTATATTCACTCACACGTACTTTTGAAGTTGTGGAACGCCATGCATGCAAGGCGGTTGTCAGCTTTGTGACCGCGAAGCTACCGCAAACGAGAAAACGCAAGAATGTGGCGCTAGTATACAATCGAGT
>NQFO01003769.1:0-24861 GCA_003991265.1 Pseudoperonospora humuli | reverse complement strand
GGCATATGACATCGATTCAACTTATCTCGACCTCTTTGCGTCTCACGGCTGGGTCTGTGTCCGTCACCTCTTGTCACCCTCCGAGCTACGCGTGCTACAGCATGAAAGCACTGCTCTCTATTCATGTCAGTCCGCCGAGTCCATCGCTGCCCAGGGCTGTGTCATGGACGTCCTGGCGCAATATCCGGTGCGTTCAAAACAACCATTTGCTGTGTATTTTGACTTGGAGTCTTCACTGAGCGCAAGGATTTGGATAGATGCAAGATTCCGATAGGGCGCGAGTCGATTCCAGCTGCTACTTGAATGCTCGAGCCAGGGAACTGAAGGGCGGGAACACCGATGACCAGAGAGTGTTCGCCTCGTTACTGTTTGAAAAGCTTCCGACGATCGCGGAACAGATGATGGCAGCATGTGATAAGTCCGAGGCGTTGACAGGCATCTTTTTTTTTAATGAGCACTATGTTGTGAAACCCCCGAAGAGCCACGTGGAATTTCGCTGGCATCGCGATGACGACGAGCAACTTGCCATGTGTGTGCATCGAGAATCAATCCGCACGTATGTATCAGTGTGGTGTGCTTTGGATGATGTGACGAAATCGAATGGTGCGCTGCAGTTTGTGTCGCTGGATGTGTTATCAAATTTAGAGGAGGAAACTATTGGGAGCCTGCAGCCTCATGCGTGTGCTCCAGTAACTGCTGAAGCTGGGGACGTGCTCTTCTTCTTGTCGAACGTGTGGCATTGCTCGTCGAGTAACGAGTCGGACAGTGTTCGTCGTGCGTTCTACGCACAGTACTCGAGAGAGAAGATTACGTCTCGACCGAAAGATCCATCGCCACTGAGTTTTGCCATCCCATGCAAAACTGCGGCATCTATGTCGGTAGTGAGGGGGCCCGCTGGGGGTATTAGAGATGGAAGAGTTAAGAAAGCCAGACATGATGAGTCGTTAGATGCGTAATTGGTTATATGGCGAACGATACATGCCGAACGAAATGGCAGCGAATGTCTCTTCATTCTCGGATAGAGCATAGCGCTGATAGTAGCGCTAGGATCCAGCGTTCACACGAGGTATCGCTGTAATACTTCAATCAGGCGACACTTCCTGTCGTTGAGCCATTACTTTATTGAGTCTGACAGTGAAAGCTTTGATAGTATGTATGCCTTAGTTGCCCGTAACGCCGTCGAGGTAGTATGACAAAGTCTGTCGGGAAACTCATTCAGACAGGAATAGAGAGGTTGATGATGGCCTTACTAAAATATCGGAAGCTCTGAGGCTATTACTAACAGACTGTTTCGTAAATCTCTGGTGTGTCAATACAAAGAAAAACTTGAAGTTTATTTGCCAGATGCAACCACACGACAATGATGATGACGCGCAAAAGAAAAGCCAGATAATCATGTAAGCACCGATATCGATTTCATCGGGTTTTGCTGAGAACGACCACCACTATAGCTGCGAAGGTGATCTCCGTTCGTAATATAGCATCACGTCTGAATTTCTCTTGCTCAAATTGGAAATTAAAATCAATTGTAGAAGAAATAAACAGCCGGCGTAATGCGCTGCTTTTGTATCCCAACGTTGTGATGTGCGGTACTTGAAGCATAAGCTGCATGACAAATAGCAGCTGCGTCATAAGCATCGAAGCCTCGATTCGCAAGCTTCATACGCATATTTACGACTTTTGACTTCAGCTATGGTGCTTCGACAATTTGTGTCGTATATGGCAAGGTTTCCAAAAAAGGGGATATTGCACATTGTCATTTCGCCTCCCCTTTCGCATTGCGACGAAGATGGGGCTGGAAGTGAAAAACTCCCACGACAGCAATTGCGACAGGGTGTCGCATGATTCCTGTTTCTACATCATTACTAATAAACATATGGAACCACAGTACTTCCATTCGATTCGCTGTAGTTCATAGTCGTATATCAAAGCAAACCAGCTTAATAATGTCTTGAAAAAAATCAAGCTGAGGCTAGCGGATCCACATGCGACAACATTACGTCATTCAATACGCATGATAGGGCTGCCGCTGACACGGCAGGTGACTACAATCAAGGCGAAGAAGATCAACCACTTCAAGGAAACCAAAGAAGAGGGATGCTGCGCAGGAGCTGAAAATCGGAGAGGTCAAGTTTGAATTACAATACGACGACGCCGCGAACAATTTGAGATATGTTGGACCGTAATGAGGTCTCTCATCCCGCTTCAACAAGCTCATGTGCTGGCAATGGCAAACCACTTTCACAACTGATGCTGGACAGTCCGGCAGTCTTCCACACGTTTTGACCAACTTGATTGATTTTACAGAATTAATCGGCTGAGCCAGTCCGCGGAACCCATCCAGAGAGATTTGCGCGTTTTCCACCATATAAAAACGCAGCACTTGTCTTCACTATGGTACGTCGAATGCGACATGAATTACGGACTATTAATCGTGTGCATCGGAGTTATAATGATTTTGACAATCTTTTTACATGACTGCAGACCAGTCGTCATAGTGCACGATACGTACTCCAACCACAGCCGTCAATCTCCTTGTACACTGTATTCATTGTGCGCGGAAAGTAAGGTAGGTGACTCGCTCCTATATTCTTCGATCGAGAGGGTAGGGCTATACAGTTCTCCCTAACCTCCTCGTCTCAATCCAGACCTGCAAAGGGGGTGACATTCCTACAAAAAAGCTGCAATTCGTAGCACCCCTTCCCCCCCCTTTACCATCTTTCCATCTATCCCCCTTCCTCAATTTAATACATATCAACTATCATTCATTCTGTAATTCGCGCTTAGAAGCTCAAGTGAAGGTTCAATGATGATGCAAGCCAGCGCTCCTCGCTACAATCTGCCAGCCCCACACGCCGATTTAATCTCCAACTCCGTCAGTCTGGGCAACAAACACTCTTCTATCGTGCTGCCGCGAGGCCATGATCTGGTCAAGTATCTAGAGCAACTGATCCCTGCTACCACTTCCACGCAGTCCCACACGCAGCAGCTACAGTCATTCAAATATGCGCACCAGCCCGCGACAAAGGACGTCACCAACACCGCTGCATCCTTTGATGCCGTGCGGGCTCTCTCCTCGTTGCCGTACCAGCAGTCGTCTCAGCTCCAGACGCAGGCGCGCATCTCCACTTTGTCCCAGTACATCCACGCCAACTCGCGCTATGAAACGTCTCCAGCGGCGCAAGTGCCAAGCCCCTCGCTGAACATGCCAAGCTCTCCGCTTTATCACTCTGACAGCTCAAATAACAGCAACGTTGGTGTGAATCACATCACATCAAAGGGCTTGAAGCGCGCAAAAGAGGCTCGTGTATCCTGCCCGCGACGTCGTCGTGGTACAAACAGCATTAGCAAGCGCTGTCAGGTCGTGGACTGCGACAAGATATCAGTGAGCCGCGGCCTGTGCCGTGGACACGGAGGCGGTCGTCGTTGTCAACACGCGGGCTGCTGCAGAGGCGCTCAGAGTCGTAGCGACTTGTGTTGGGCTCATGGTGGCGGCCAGCGTTGCCAGGTCAAAGGTTGTATGCGTAGCCGCAAGTCAAAGCTTCACTGCGTAGCGCATCTGAACTGGGAGGGTACAGCATCCGCGTCGCTTGCTCCAATCCGTCCCCAGTATGAAGCCTTACCCCGGCGGCACATGGAGTTGTCAATGCTTTCTGTACCCCAAATCGTATCTCCTTTGATCTCTACTGCTCTGACAACATCACCACGTCTCCCTAGTCTGTCGCAAGTATTGCGTAACACGCAGCAGTCTTCCACGACAGTCCAGAGCTAAACTACGGAGGCTAGTGAAGTAGAAGTAGCTTTTAATCCGGCGTTTATACATTTTTATTACTTTTAAGTGAATGTGTGAAGTGCCATAACAAACGGCATTTTCTGAAAATAATAGCCACCTTGAAGTAAGCTGTTCTCTGTATTAATCGACTACAAATTAAGAAATGCTATTTGAGACTCTTCTGCTCTCAAAAGCACAACTACGGTTGGAAAGCGCAAAAGCGACTCGGGACCGCGCTCATCGCAAGTAGCAGTGTTTCTTTTCTTTCTTTCGTCCTTGCTTCGAGCGATGAGACCACGACTGCAGTAAATTATAGTCTCCATGGAGCATTTCATGTCGATTGAGAAAGAACATGCGATGGATATAGACACTTTTCGTGTGAGCCGGGCTAATCGCGAGTTTGGACGACGTTATCCCTCCGCTGTTCAAAAAAGCGCGGCAGAAACAGACGAGTCGAATATTAAGGATCCGAGTCGGAGCTGACGGTGACGGTGACGGTGATAGAGATTGAAACGCCGGCGCAAGCAGTCAAAGAAGGCTACGCCAAGAGCAAACATACTCGATCGAGGCCACAGAAACCAGACGTCTGAGGTGTGGTGCTTCTAAGAGCAAGTTCATTAAGCTGTGAACGAGAAGAGTTCCAGCAAGAAGTTTTCCGAATTTTGTGGCTCTTCGTGGTTGCGTGGCAAACATCGTCATTGAGCTAGATGCTAGGATGCAGGTGCTAGCCATAAGAGAGGCTCTTGGTCCGAAGCAAGAGAGGTGGAGAGGTATTAAGCTTACATTCAAGGTGCGATCCATATCTTTTCTTCCTGATTTCATTCAGCTGATAAYTAGATGTCTTAACGCTGAGACTCTATATCTGAAAAATGAAGCTGTCAATTGTTCGGAGATAGCATGCAAGACAAGAGACAACTACACCAGTGAGTCTTATAATGTGAGACTACCACGCTATCCATAGACAGCTCGTGTTTGTTCTCAAACCACCGCTTTTCATAGCACGATAGGTGCTCTTCATTGCGGTCAAGTCATGTGAAGTCCTCGCACGAGTCTTAGTACGAGTCTTCTTCCAAGACCCTCTTTCAAGTTAAAAGCATGCTACGGTCTAACTGCAGGACGAGATTGCACTTCGTAGCATGCCAGCCCCATACTCTTTCGCAGTCCTCGTCTTCCACACCTTCGTGTCATGTGCAAGACCAAAACATTGAGCAGACGAAAGCGTCTGGTGGCACTGCGAGCAGAGCTTGGTCGTCCTAAACTCGTCCATAATGTCCTCTGATGCCATCGCGTCTGCTTCAGTCTCCGTATACCCCGCACGTCCTTTTACTCCCCGTCGAATAAGGCGCTTCGCTGTCGTTTCAACCGCCACATGCTTCTCGCAAATAAAGTTGTCGGATTCTGACTTGACCATCACTCCGCAACAGCACGTCGCTACAATAGTCACTTTTAATTCTGCGGGTCCAAGCGTAACCCCCCCGTTGTAGCCATGGCAGAAGCTCATCAGGCTATCGGCGTCTTTGACGAGCACAAACGCGGTGTGGAGCTGCTGTACTCGGATGAAGGTATTCGCGTGTCCTTCACCATCCCACCGCCGCACGAAATCCGGCGCGCCATTGTCCGCAAGCTCTTCCACATCCAGCGAGCCCTACAACGCGGTGTCTATCCCGCTCCACCCTTAGTAGCCATTTTTACGATCGTAGCCATTTCAATCATCGTCGTGCTTTCCCCAACGGACTCATGGTGGCGAAGTGGGCCCATCTCGGTGATCGTATGGCATGTAGGCAACTTTTTGATGCCGTACTGGCATTTACTGCCAAATTCAGTTTATGTGGCCTACTTGGCGGCGTGGGCGGCACTTGTTGGGTTGCTCGTGCTTATGGCAGTTCAGAGACTCTTCCTCCGGCTGCTGCTAAGCTACAGAGGCTGGTTGTACCTTGCACCAAGACAGAAAAGTCGTGTCGTCCTAGCCTGGGCAGCTTTGTTGAAGATTTTTGGTGGCCTTAACCCGCTGACGTACTCGTTCCAGGACGCATTGCCAAGGTTGCCATTGCCATCGCTTAAAGACACAGTGCAGCGATACTTGAAGTCGGTGCATCCGCTACTCACTCTAGAGGAGTACAAACAAGTTGAGCGCATGGCCGACGAGTTTGTGCACAAGGAAGGTCCGAAACTGCAGTTCTACCTGTATGTGAAGAGCTGGTGGTCATCCAACTATGTGACAGACTGGTGGGAGAAGTACGTTTACCTCAAAAGCCGCTCGTCGCTCATGATCAACAGCAATTACTACGCGCTACCAGGTGCGAATTTAGACTTCAGTCTAACGAAGAAACCTGTCGCCTTGGCTGCTGCACTTGTACACGAGTTTTTGCTCTTCAAACAGGATCTGGACAGGGAGCATTTGGCACCTCAGCTCATTCGTGGCATTGTTCCACTTTGCATGAGTCAATACCAGCGAATTTTCTCGTGCACTCGTATTCCAGGACGCGAGACCGACACACTCAAGCTATACCACCACAAATCGAAACACCTTGCTGTGTTTTGCCACGGTCGCGTGTTCAAAATGCCGCTATTTGAAAAGGGCCAATATGGCAATTTGCTTTCAAAGTTCGAGATCCAACGTCAGTTTGAGTGGATTGAGAAATTGGCTTGCTCAATGGATGCCCCGACGGACGCAGAGCAGAACCTTGCTGCACTGACCGCAGCTGGCCGCATTGAGTGGGCAGAAAATCGCGAACAATTCTTGTCAAGCGGTGTTAACAAGCGGTCGCTGGAGGTCATTGAGTCGGCGGTGTTTGTGGTCGCTTTTCAAGATGAGACGGCCAAGGACTGGACTTCGATGGGTAAAGATCTTATCCACGGTAGCGGCGGCAACCGATGGTTTGATAAGTCGTTCAACCTGGTGATTTACAAAAACAGTGTTGCTGGAATTAATGCTGAACATGCGTGGGCTGATGCTCCAGTGATGGCCCACGCGTGGGAGCACGTGTACACAAAGCAGTGCTACACCCTTCCGTACGATGATAATGGAGACACTCGGGTGCTGTCAGAAGATGAACGTGCTTCCAAACTACCACCGTGTAGACTGCTGCAATGGGACTTTTCATCGGGTCTCGATCGAGCCGTGCTGAAATCTCTAGCAGATGCCGAAAAGGCCATCAGTGACTTTGACTTGAAGGTGATCTCGCACATGGACTATGGCAAGGGACTTATCAAGAAGTTCCGTGTGAGTCCTGACGCGTTCATTCAGATGGCGTTGCAGCTTGCGTATTACCGCAATTCAGGCACCATCACCCAAACGTACGAGTCTAGCATGACACGACTGTACCGAGATGGTCGTACGGAAACAGTCCGGCCAGTGACGGATGAGTCCAAAGCCTTTGTTCTCGGCATGATGGATACCAAGCTATCGGACGTCGAGAAACTCAAGCTGCTCCAGCTTGCTTGTGACGTGCATCAGGATAGCTACCGAAATGCCATGAGCGGGAAGGGCATTGACCGTCATCTTTTCACGCTCTACTGCGTGTCCGTGGGTTTTGGTGTTGAATCTCCTTTCTTGAATAACGCGCTCAGTCGTCCATGGCGTCTCTCGACAAGCCAGCAGCCTCAACAGCAGACAGACAATTGGCGGTTGGTCGAAAATGCTTTGCAAGGCTCCAATTATTCCATTGAGGATGCACGCTGTCCTGGTGGCGGTTTTGGTCCTGTAGCCGAAGACGGCTACGGTGTGAGCTACATGATTGCAGGAGAGAATATGCTTGGTTTCCACATTTCAAGCAAGAAGTCGTGTCCATCCACGAGCTCGGAAGCGTTTGCTCATGATATTACAACGGCACTGAGCGATTTAAAGTCGCTGTGGCACCCGAAAGAGTAGATTGCAATTCAAAGTACGAGAGACGTACAAGTTTTAATATTGACTTTTCTAAGAGCATATCAAGACCGTCGTGACGACATTTCTTCGACATTAAAAGACGCTTTGATAGGCTGTTGAAACGTCGTGGGTAGCGACACGTCCTAAGAAAGAGAAGAAGAAGATCCAGAAAAAGAAAAAGAGGCGCAAGAGGTGGGTGGGGCCCCATTTACATTGAGAACTTTTGCACTTGAAGCGCGCATTCCTTATCTGTGATAGTTAAAGAAAGACCAACTTAAGAGAAGAGCAAATAATGTCAGCTAAAGACTGCAGCAAGAGCCACGCGGAGATTGACGACAAAAGTCGAGACGACGATGAGTTGAGTGCCAAGAAGAAGCGTCTAAAAACGCAGCGCTTAGACCGCAAGAATGCGGCACTGTCGGACTCCGAAGATGACGAAACGGAGGAAGAAGACGTGCACTCGTCGACCAGCGACAGCGACGCCGAGTACGCAGTCGACTTTGGCACCATCACGACGCGATTAGGAGGCACGGTGAACATGCACCGCCGCTCGGTTGTGTCGTCCTTTGTGCCTCTTCCTGATGAGCAATGGACGGCTCCTGTGCATCCCAAGAGCACACGTGACGCTGAGTCCATTCGGTACTCTGTGCGACGCAATTTGCTCTTTGCGAATATACCCGAAGACACTTTGCAGGTACTCGTAGATGCCATGAAATACTTTGCTGCAAACGCAGGCGTAGACGTTGTAATTCAAGGAGATGTTGGCGGAGACAGGTTTTTTATCCTGGAAAGCGGCGTCTGTGAAGTACTGGTGAATGGCAGAGTCGTCGGCGAGATATGTGCTGCCTCAGCGCGCAACTTTTTCGGTGAGCTAGCGCTGTTGTACGACGCACCGAGAGCTGCTACAGTGCGAGCGAAGACAGCAGTGGAATGCTGGACTTTGGATCGAGTGACGTTCAAGCGCGTGCTTATGGCTACGACGATGCAGCAACGTGCTCTCTATCTGGATTTTCTTGATCAAGTTCCGATCTTTTCGACCTTGTCGAACTATGAAAAGATGACAGTGGCAGACGCTTTGCACGTACAGTTTATCGAAGCTGAGGACACTGTGCTGACAGAAGGCTCGAGAGGTGATGATTTCTATATCATTGCTGACGGGGAGGTCAAGTGCACTCGTGAAGGAGAGGAAGTTTCAGCACGACTTGGAGCTGGAGATTTCTTTGGCGAGCTTGCACTTATCCACGACGATGTGCGTCGAGCCACTGTCACTGCTATGCGCAAGACGAAGCTGCTTGTCCTGGACCGAGCTACCTTTAAGCGCCTACTAGGTCCAATGCAGGAGCATTTGCGCAAACGTGTCGATCTTTACGAGCTCTATATGAACGCACCAAGAACTATGAAGTAAAGTAGATAGAGCATTACCATTGGCCACTTGCTACCTGATCCTGATGCAGGCTGACACTCGTGTGACGCCGTTAAATGCCATCTAATCATAAAATACAGCCAGCCATCTTGACACGATTCCTCTAGGTCGCGAATTGTCAGTAGCAGTAACTAAAGTCTTATCGCATCCAGCGTTCCCTATTGTAAGCTCAATTACCAGTGCATGAAGCTTCACCATGAGGTAAATACTTTGCGATGAGTACGGCTATAGCTTTGTCGTGTCTAAGTGTATGTCGGCAGTCAAGATGGCGACCAACCTGCGTGCCCTGTAAGTTTCCGTCATCCTAATGTGCCCCACTTGGCCTGCAGTTGACGCACATTTGCGTCACGATGGGATGCTGATATCGAATACCGATAGTAATCATTCTAATAACCTCAAACATCGTTGATCTTCAGCCTCCGCGACGAAGGAAGTACAAGAGACAGTTTCTAACTTTTAGCCAAGAAAAACAATGCAAATGAAAGTGGATCAAAAAGAAGAAATGAGCGCTCTCTGTTTCTTGGAGCTGTCGAGGCGGACTTCAGCTTTCTTAGCGCGTTCTACGATCGCAAGTATCGCGTCGTCCAAAGATTTTATAGCGATGTCTTGCAGCTTCCATCGCTCATTGAACTTCCTCTTTCGTAGCTACTGGTACAAGCAAATTGGGTGAAGTGACTGTCATGCCATGAACAAAGAAAAGAGACATTACAGAGTTGCTTTGATAATCGTCATTGCATTGAAATTACGTCCATCCCGTAATTCATAGCAAGACGAAGGCTTAGTAAACACGCGCAAAAGGCGGAACGTGCTTGCACTCATTTTCGTCCAGTGTCTGATCTTGCACTGCACGGTAAGCAATGTGCGTCTTGCCCTCCTCATTATGGTAGGCAAGCGTGTGTTTCATCCAGTTTTCGTCGTCACGCTCTGTAAAGTCCTCGCGAGCGTGGGCACCACGAGACTCCTTACGAGCCTCGGCAGCGTGCATGGTGCACGATGCACACGCCAGCAGGTTGCGCAACTCCAGTGTCTCGGTCAGGTCTGTGTTCCAAATTAGCGAGCGGTCTGTCACCTTGATGTCGTTAAACTTAGGTACCACCTCATCGATCTTGTCCTTGCCAGCCGCCAGCGACTCCTGCGTGCGGTACACGGCAGCATCTGACTGCATCGTCTTCTGCATTTCCACACGCAACTCAGCCGTGGAAATGCTGCCGTCAGCGTATCGCAGCATATCCACATCCTCAATGGCCTTCAGACCACCATCCTTCGGCATTGGGCGCTTCGCCTGACCAGGCTTGGTCAGCTCGGCAATGCGCTGAGCACAAGCACGTCCAAATACCACTAGATCCAACAACGAGTTGGCACCCAAACGGTTAGCACCGTGCACTGAAGCACAAGCAGCTTCACCAGCTGCAAAAAGACCCGGCACAATCTTGTCTGGATAAACCTTCCCGGGCTTTGGCAGGCCTTTAACATCAGGCACAACCACCTCGCCCAAGTGGTTCGTAGCAATGCCACCCATATTGTAATGCACAGTCGGAAGCACCGGGATAGGCTCCTTCGTCACATCCACGCCAGCGAAAATGGCAGCAGTCTCAGAAATACCTGGCAGACGCTCATGAAGCAGCGCAGGCGGCAGGTGGTCGAGGTGCAAATAGATATGATCCTGATTTTTACCCACACCGCGGCCCTCGCGGATCTCCATGGTCATGGCACGCGACACGACATCGCGCGAGGCCAAATCCTTAGCTGTAGGGGCGTAACGCTCCATAAAGCGTTCACCCTCCGAGTTACGCAAAATACCTCCCTCACCGCGTGAGCCTTCCGTGATCAAACAACCAGCGCCGTAGATACCCGTAGGGTGAAACTGCACAAATTCAGGGTCCTGTAGAGGAACGCCAGCACGCAAAGCCATGCCGGTACCGTCACCCGTGCATGTGTGCGCCGATGTGCATGAGAAATAAGCGCGTCCATATCCACCTGTGGCCAGAACCGTATTATTCGTGTGAAAGCGGTGGAATGTGCCATCCTCCATGTTAAATGCCATGACACCAACGCACTCCCCAGCGTCGTTCATAATAAGATCCAAAGCAAAGTACTCAATGAAATACGACGTATCAAAAGCCAACGAGCGACCGTATAACGTGTGCAGCATGGCGTGGCCCGTACGATCAGCAGCACAAGCTGTACGATGGGCTTGTCCACCCTTACCAAACTCTAGGCTTTGTCCACCAAAGGGTCGTTGGTAGATCTTGCCTTCTTCCGTGCGAGAAAATGGCAGACCAAAATCCTCGAGCTCCCGCACAGCCTCAGGAGCCTGTAGTCGACACAAAGCATCGAGACATTGCGTCAGCACATTTGACAATGCCACGTAATACAGCAAACACTCGTGTACACACCTCTCTGCACATGTAGTGAATCGCATCCTGATCGCCAAGCCAATCACTGCCCTTTACCGTGTCGTACATGTGCCACCGCCAATCGTCCACCGTCATGTTACCTAGTGCCGCATTAATGCCGCCCTGGGCAGCAACTGTGTGCGAGCGCGTAGGGAAAAGCTTGGAGATACAAGCCGTCTTTAAACCAGCCTCGGCGCAGCCCATTGCCGCGCGAAGACCAGCACCACCGGCCCCAACCACCACGGCATCGTATTCGTGATCCACGACCGTATATTTGGAAGTGAGTGCTGATGTCTCAACGCCAGTGAGCGGTCGAGAGCTGTGTACGGCAAAGCCGCGAGTGGCGACTGGGCGCGCCAGCGTCTTCGCGAGCGTCTGCTTTAGTTGCATCGAGCGCAACATACTGAAGTCTGTTGGAAAATGACCACCGGAATGTTTGTTGCAAATTCTTAACTGTGGAGTCGTAATGATCTCAGCCGCATATTGAGCGCTGTATGAAGGATTGTAAGGCTCATACTTTAATCAAGACGATGGATTTAACCTCATTCAAGGTTTTACATTGACCCTTTCAAACTCGATTTTGCGAGAAATTTAGCACTGGAAAATCGGTTTTGCCGCAGAAAATTCGTTTATAGCTCAAGTTGCGTCGCAGAGACGACATTACGGACTCGTGGGCCTATTTGCTATTGAATTTAGACGAGCGTTGTAGAAGTGTGCGATGTTGGAGAGTTTAGGATGAGCAAGTTCTGCTCACAGTGCCACCAGCTTTCATCTGTTTGATATTGTACCAGCATAATGCTGTCGAAGGAGAAAACGTGCGAGAGTGTGGCACGGAATTCTCAAGAGTCATGTTGTTAAATAGGATTGAGTACATTCCCTGTTGGCAGTCAAGACAGTTAGGCGGTTGATGCGGCATCATGCCGAGTCTATTCAGTGGTCCGTGGTAAACTCCATCTGGCACCCGAAGATCGGCTAGCACACGCTTGCGTCTTTTGCTGTGGACAAAGTCTTCTCTTTCAACAGCACAAAGTGCTCGTATTTCAAGATCTACCGAAATGGTGAAAATTTGGTGAGGACCCTATATCAAGAACGTCGTCAGCAGATGGTGATCGCTGGCGTGATGATTCGCAAGCACTTCCTTAAATGCCTTCGACTTACTCACCAAAAAACAAAAGGAGAAGAAAACTTTTGTGAATGTAATCATGCGAGCGTACTAGCGTACCGACAAGACGGATGTGGCGGAAACGCTGCATATGCGCGACATTCTTACGCCACACGGCACCGACTGGAGCGCACAGTGGATTCGGCGGTCAAAGCGTGTTCAAGACAGTTGCCAAGCATTTTACGCTTGACTTCTGTGGGAGTTTCAGAGGGCGGCGGAGAAGAGGATGGGAAGGAGAAAGTCCGGGCGTTCTCGCTGTTTCTTATGCTCACAATGTATACGAGAGCGCACATGAAGCTTAATGCAACCACACTGCATGGTTTCTACGCGCGTATGAGGAAGCAAGTCGTGAGCTACGACCATAGTTTCCCTGGCGTATCGCTGTCGGTGAAGACAATTGCTGGACAGTAATGCGCGACGCCTTTGATGTATCTCAGTATGGAAGTACGAATCCGAAGAAAAGGATGAGCACACTAGTTGCCTTTTTGCCAATCAAGTAACTAGCGACGAGAGTTTCACTGTTTCGAGAGGCTCAACAAGAAGAGTCGATTTTGATATCCATTGTATCAGAAACTAAGTAAAACAAAAAACGGATCTCAAACACCATCACACATCTGATAGTGTTCATCTCAGACGTCGAGCAGCCGCAATTCCATCTAAAATAGCCGGTCTTACGTTCTAGACGACGGGCGCTACCGTTGCCTCCAGGGCACTGAGCCTCATGGTCACGGTACACCGCAAATTGAGACCACGACATCTTCACTTGCTGCATCCCTGCTTCCAGGACTGCCATTGTCAGCAATAGTCCGATTCCCAGCCCACGCCTCTGCGTTCGACGATATGGCACATGGCCTGTAGTTTCTAACCTAGCGTCGTGATGGGACTAGGTCCCGGAATGCGAGTGGTTTATACTGCGTGTTTACAGCCACAGAAGGACGGTTTCACACGAATGTAACATCGTGAATACGAGAAAGTCTAAGCAATGAGTCTGTTTTGTTTAGTGTCGCGAAAATAAAATCGACATATCAAAGATTGCACGAATGAGATGCTTTTTCAAGATCTACGAACTGAATCAGCAGCTCCAACTATGATCCTTGTCAGCAGTAATCTGCCACTGCTTCTACGGTCCCATCATTGCTGAAACAAGCAAGTGCTTTGACTGCCACGACCATGGACATATAAGGCAACATGATGATCATGCCTATCCACCACCCAGACTCAATTTTTCTACTAAATGCAAACGCCTTCTGACAGAGTGCTC
Source organism: Pseudoperonospora humuli (assembly GCA_003991265.1). Lineage (NCBI taxonomy): Eukaryota > Oomycota > Peronosporomycetes > Peronosporales > Peronosporaceae > Pseudoperonospora > Pseudoperonospora humuli. Next base: position 10,979 of record NQFO01003769.1, on the reverse strand, counting down.
GGAGGATACGCGTCTTACGATCGTGGCTTACGCCATTTCTAACAAAGAGTGTGAAGCCGGATACTCGACGGCAGGGTCAGTGTTGAGCACCGCTGACTACAAGAAGTTCCTGTTGAATCTGACCACTCAGGTTGATAAACGCAAGGTGTTGTATGTGGTCGAATCTGACGCTCTGGGTCTTATTTTATTGCCAATGATAGCTGCGGTAAAGCATATGGGTATCTTGAAATCCTCAAGATTGCCATAGAGGCTCTTTCGGCGAACCCCAACGCCGAGCTGTATGTGGATGTTGGCTACTGGACCTTCATGTATGAAGCTCAGCGCTTGAATGTCGCGTCCATAAGGAAGGAGCTGACACATGTCGAAAAGGTGATGGGCATTGCTCTTAACACATCCAATTACCGCTCGACGAAGCAAATGGCTGAGTTGTGCACCGAGTTCCAATCGGTCGTAGGTTCCACGAACATGACGTGCATCATCGACACCTCGCGTAACTACAATGAGTCTACCAGCACGGATTGGTGCAACGTCATGGAGGCCGGTATCGGTCACCCTCCTATATCAGAGACACAACATCGCCAACGTAGACTACCTCATGTGGACACAAACTCCTGGGGTGAGTGTTCAAACGGACCTGAACAATTAACCAAAAATGGATTTGACCTAAAACTTCAGGATATCTACGGCCACAAATTTTTCCATAAGTCCCAAAACTATATTGTCTCAGTATGCTTGTTTCGGAAGACAACATGCCCAAAAGGCACATACAAAGACAATTGCCTTCTACGCAACGACAATTGCTGTCAGTGTATTTATCATGAAGACTGGCCACATACGCAAAGCAATTTCGATGTCATACACAATCGTTGCAAGTAAAACTCAGCTGTATTTGGTTTAATCGAGCACATGAACACCGCGATCGTGTATGCTGGCCTGCCGGACGTCTAATGATGACAAGAAGGATCCTTAGAATGTACATGACATTCAAGTTCTCGCACCTCTTTCACGATTGGGGCTGGTACTTTATCAGTTTCGGCGATGACTTGGATACAGGACAACACAAGCGTGATTACTGCGAGCTGAATGAACTTCATGTTAAATCACTTGGGTGTTGAAGCTTGTAGTTGATGTGAAGAGGAGTGAGTGCCACTGACGATTCCAATTGGAGAATGAACAACAGTCGCTTGGACTGCAACTCGTTTGATAGTACAAGCTACGCAGACGGTATCACCCCCTAACCTTGTAGGAGTGGAGCTACGACAAGAGCAACACCTTAACGAATATAGTTAAATCGAAAAGTGGTAAACGTACGTGAGTTTCCGCAAACAGTTTCGCTTTAAGCTGGAGTTTAGAAACGTCTATAGAAATGAAATAATGCTCATTTCTATTTGCTGCCGCCATGGCGACGACGCAGGACGCGAAGTCGACATCAACACCTGCTTCACACCGTGTAGCTTCTTCTCAGGCTTCTTCTCGCAAGAAAGAGGCTCGCAAGGTGCCGCATGTGGCCTCAGGCGGTACCAGCGTAAGTATGAGCAAGAAAGCGGCGGATGGCGGTCTGGATGCACTCGGGGGTGCCGCAGGTCTCTCCAGTGGCGACCTTTTTGCCCGTAACTTGTCAGCCATGAGCGTGGCGCACGTTGCCCGAGGCGTGGGCTTCGATGCTGTGCAGAAGTCGGCAGTGGACGCACTAACGGAGATTATGGCGAAATGTAGACGACTATTGCAATGATATTGGTACCATTACCAGACTGAACATTTGACTTGTCATGATTATGCAGATATCCAACGCATTGGAGGAGCTGCCAAGGATATTGCAGAGCTAGCAGGAAGGACGCAACCAAAGGCAACGGACGTCGTACAAGCCCTTCAAGACCTCGAGCCTTGTCCCGTGGAAATGAGAGACCTTGTAAAGACTCTTGGGACTGCAAAACGACCATTTCCGAGAGATGTACCAGCTTTTCCAGCCAGGAAAAGAGACATGGCAGGCAATACAATTGAACAGACCAAGATCGGACGACGAGAAGGTCTACCACCGCACGTTCCAAGCTTTTTACCTCCATTGCCCAATCGCCACACTTACAGCTCGGACAGTCGATTAGTGGTGGAGAGAGAGCAGGACACAAAACGCCAGAGACTAGAGCTGATCAGTGAAAAGGCTCAAGTGCGACAATCACTACATGGCCTGCAAGCTGTAGCTGCCAGTACGTTTTGATGCTATGGAGTCGTTCATGCTGGGAGTGTTTTTTTTGACTCGTGTAATGACAATCGGATAGAAAAAACGGCAGTCATCGTTCATCAGCCGACGTGGAGCGCTTTTCAAGGCTTTACTGGCGACAACGCCACCGATAACCCGTTCGTGCAAGCACCTGTCGTCAGTCCTGATGCAAAGGTATTTGTTTGTTGCAGCTTTGTTTGTCCTGTCGAGGCATCTGACAGTGTTGCTGTTCTTATGGTGAAGTCCATTTTTACTGGACCTGATCGAGACTTTGTGCCAAGCGTTGATAGAGAGAAGGCGCAATCGAAGAACCAGCTGGATAACAATGTGACTATCCCGAAGCTGTCCAGGTAGAGATTCTATGTGTTAATTACTATGGTTGGTGTCGTGAACCACAAGGTACTGATGGCTTTTATCTTGCCTGCGTGTCCTTTTATCTTGCTGCTCCATTGCTTCGATTGCCGCAGCCAAGATTTAGGCAAAGAAGAAAAAATCCTCTCGGGTACTTTTCACGACGGTGACTCGGAGTAACATCAATGCTTCATCTCTTTTAGCGTTTTTCGTAGTGTCAATTTGTCGCTATTGACGCGTGAGGGCAAAGTGGGCGAGTAAAATTGCAGAAAACACACTGGAGAAGGACAGCAGCAATCGTATTGAAAGTCCTGCTTCCTATTTGGAAAGTTATACCACTTTTCTTTCTCGTGACACTTTACCAGTATCAACTATAGCTGTAGAAAATCATGATGGACAGCGAGTAGTTTCGAAAGAATTACGGTGAACAATGTCATGTCCTTCAACACTGTCAGTTGACTGAGCATATCGCTGCATTCAAAGGCCTGGGTCTACAAAGCCACGAGATTTTCCGTGTTTTGTTCATCAAAACTATTGCGCTGTAACTTGTTCTTGGAGATATGACACTCCGGACGCACAGAGTGGAGACCTCATGGCAAGTCCGTTTAACGTGCACCAAAGTAGTGACAAGGATCAAGTTAAAGTAACACGTTGCTGAAAATGGAATACAAAGTTTCTTTCGCCACTTTTAGCTTAAGCTGATGGTCTTCCCATGTCTGGACAATTTGACTCTAAACTTTGTTCGTCCATGTCATGGACACCACTAGTCACGAGTTCCAAGAGGCACTACGAGACCATGCAAAAAGTCTTGGTGTAGATCCAGACACAGAAACTTATCTACTAGCGCTTGTACAAGAGGCTTTACTGGCCGAACTACCATCCGACTGGGAACAAGGCGAGACCGAAGACGGCACTCTTTACTATTTCAACTCGACTACCGAGGAAAGTATTTGGGAACATCCATTAGATGCACACTATCGCGAGCTCATCCAAGCCAAGAAAGAAGAGCATACGAAAACCATCTCGGACGTTGTTGATACTACAAGTGAAGCGGAAAAGAAGGCTCATGTAGCAATAGTAAGCACCAATGACGCCAATGTGTACAGCTTTGACGAGATCAGCGATGAGGAATTGTCGCCAGCTCCAGCTCCAGCGTCGACGAAATCGAGAATCAGTGACCTCTTCACCACGTCAACAGTATCCACTTCCATTGTGCAAACTCGCACGAGCAAAAGCCGCAAGTCCTTGCTCGATACGGAACCCACAAGGACAGAGCGACCACAGCCCACTCCTGTAGCATCTACTACCTTTGGCTTCGGTCGTGATCGTTCCTGGCTTCTTGACAACGACGACGACGTGACTTTTATGGCACCAAAAGCAGCTGCACAACATCCGCTACAAAGGCAAGATGCGGCCATGAATTTGGCAACAGCCCACCTTGGCTCGTTGAGCTCACAGCGACCAGGCGAGGCAGCAACTTCAGCGCTCTCGCATTCTTTTGCCACTGAAGCCAGTACGTTGTCCTCTAGTCAAACTATAGACTCACAATTCGGCAGTACAGCTTCGGCTTTCAAAGACTCGCTTTTCCAAGATACGCCAACTCCAGCCACAATCTCTGCACCATCGTCAGCCAAGATACAGCAATTGGAGAAGACGCTGTCTGATGCATGTGCTGACCTTGAATGCGAGCGAGCTGCTCACTCAGCGACCTCACGCCAGCTTCAAACGGCCCAACAGGAAGCCAAAGAAAGTGGCTATCTCAAAATGAAAATCAACGAGCTCAAGGCCAAACTGTCAACGCAGGAAAGCGCTGCCGCCGCACGAGACAAGCAACAAGTTGATGCGCTTGCCAAGCTTGAAAAAGCCACCGCCGAGCGTGAAAAGGAGCAATTGGCCAAAGTCGTGGATTTGGAGGCTGAGAACGCACGTCTCGTCCAGCAACAGGGACAAACGCAAAGCCAGCGGATGGAGACACAGCAAAAGGAAGCTCAAGCGAGCCGACAAGCTCTTGAAAGCAAACAGGCGGAAGTGGAGCTGCTTCAAAAGCGCCTTGTCGAGCAGGAACTCGAGTCAAAAGCAGCATTGAACACGTTTGCAAACTTGAACTCAGAGCTGCAGCAAAATCTTGAGCAGCAGATGCAGTCGGCTAAAGCAGCAGGTCAACAACATGTTTCTGAGGCTGCCGCTCTGCGTCAACAGCTTGAAGAGCTCGACCAGCAGTATCGTTTGTTAAAAGCCACTGCCGAGGAGCAGACGACAAAGTGCGAACAGTTCGAGAAACTACAGCAGGAAGTCTGTAGTTTGAAACGCGCGGCAGAAGACTACGCGTCCATGTGCAAGCAGCTTGAAAGACTTGAAGAGAAATGCCACATCCTGGAAAGCACGGCAAACGAACAAGCTGGAAAATGCGAGCAGCTTGGAACTGTTGAAAATGAGCTGACGAAGCAAGAGAAACGGAATCGAGAAATGGAGGAGACAAATTGCGATTTGCTGGCTCAGGTTGAGCATGCGCAACGAGAGCAGGCAGATCTGAGTCGGAAGTATAATGCATTGGTTCAAGACGTTGAAGTGAGGAAGACTGAAGTTGGCACGCTGCAAGCAACGCTACGGAGGACGCAAGACGAACTTTGGAGGACTCAGGAAGATCTTGGCAAAGCCAATGATGAGCTTCGAGTAGTAAGTAGTACGATGGAGCAGCAGCGGCAATTGGCTCTTGATCGAGAGCGAATCACGGCTGATGCAGAGTCACAGGCACGATCCTGTGTCCAGAGACTCCAAAGTCAGCTGACTGCCCAATTGGACGAACAAAGTGCTGCAAAGGCCAAACTCCAGTCGGAAGTGCTTGCTATACGAGCCCAGCTGGCCGATGTACAGGCAAAGGAAGTCAAGCCACTCGAGAAATTGCGTGGTCAGCTTCAACGGGAAGTTGATCGTCTTACCGAGCACATAGCGATAATGGAGAAAGAAGAGCGTTCGACAAAGCAAGAGCTATCCATGCAGACTGACCGTGTAAATCACATGGAGATTGAAGTTGATGTGCTTGTGCGTCGGGAACAGCAACGGAAAGCACAGATCGATGCACTGAGCTCTGCTAAAACTACAGTCGAGAAGCAGCTTGCGACTTTGCAAGATGAGCTACTCACTGCTGAGCATGACAAGCGAGTTGATACGGACAAGCTCAATACTCGTGTCCGTGAGCTTGAAAGTCAAGTGACACAGAAAGAATACGAAGTCGCACGGTTGGAAGAGCGCTTTACCAAAGCAGAAGCATGGCGTGTAAAGGAAACTGTGCGGGTGGAAAAGCGCGATGCTCAGCTCATGGACCTACGCGAACAGCTTGCAGCTCTACAGGCGCGTCATGTTGAGCTCGAGACGAGTTCGGAACTTCAAGAGCTACGTGCGTTGAAACAAAGCGCTGAGTTGAAGACGCAAAAGCTTGAGCGTGAATTGAGCGATGAACGCGACGCTCGCAAACGCGAAGAAATTCGACGCACGGAGGAGCTCCAACGTATGCAACAAGCGGTGGAATGGCAGCTACCACAACTTGCACAGGCTTGTGTGTCCCGATCCAGTGACGAATGGGCACGGAAATGCCGAGCAGTAGCCAAGAAAGTGCGCGACGAATTAAGTATGCGCGCTTTGCAGGAACGCAACGAGCTCGTAGCACGAGAGCATCAAGCACATGCCATGTGTGAGCGCGTAGAGCAGAAGCTTAAGACTGCCGTGGCTGAGAGCGAGTTCTTGAGACGCGAAGTTGGTCGTCTCGAAGATAATAACAAGGTACTACTTGAGCAGCTTCACACAATCCGTGTATACTTAACCCAGCGATCTCTGCCCAGCCAACTTGGTGGAGTAGGCTCGCCACCTTGGCTTTGGCCTGGAGGTCCATCGCCTTCTACGTCAATTCCAACTCATCCAACTACCGCCTCGAGCGTAGGTGGCACCTCAGTCCCATTGAACTTTAATGAGTTTTCCACTGTCAATCACCTCAATACGCAGCTCGGCATCTTGCACGCGCAGTTTCAGCAGCTCTTTGACTCGAATGAACGACGACGAGCACCCACCGCTTCCTTGTCGTCCAGCAATCGCTTTGAGATGCCTAAGTCTCCTACGGCGTCAACTTCAGTAGCAATGGAGACTTCCGAACAAGAGTCTTGTAGTAAAGGAGAAGCCAAGATGAAGCGCAAGGAAGACAAAGACGCTGAGATCCAGCAATTGGCAATTGACGCGCTAATGGACCAAAAGTTGGCGTCATGTAACTATAGCAACGTCCACACGAGCAGCAGTGTGTGTAGTCTTCAACGACAAGAGGACGAACTATTGACGACGCTCGAGTCACTTGGACAAGCTTCGAATCCACAATGGCTACAGGTTTATGCCCCAGGAACGAGTTCCTTTGTAAACACGGAAGAAGACGATGGCGATGACCTCCACGCCCCGAATTCTACTTTATGGTATCAGCAGAACTACTGGCGTCACAAATACCGATAGACTTGCAGTCTCACGCACCAATGAGAGCATGTTAACTATCGATAAACTCCACCGTTGCGCGTTATGCAACGTCCTTGCCAAGCCTTTCGCTGGACGAAGTATTGCAGTCGCGCCACGTATTTCGTGTAGCTTGCGGTCTTGAACAACAGCAAAAGAAGCCACTTCAAGACAGCAAGAGAAGCCAATGTCTGACCCTGCGCACTCTCGTTAGACCAGCCCAAGTCTATTGCAATACTCAGTGCGAGATACCTCTCAACGTGTTAACTTTCTCTTTCATGCCTACGATCTCAATGGAGAAGGCTTCCTTCAGCATACAACTGGAGTCCTTTTTCTCCCTGAAAAGAGACTGACACCGCAAGCTCTTGATGTCGTTTGCCTTAGTATTGATGCACGTCCACGCTTTACAAAGACGCACAGTGGAAAATGATGACTACGTCGCTGTCATTCTTGAGGCAGATAATTAGTCGCTAGTCAAACTCGGAAACACTTGAGAAATCATCTCGTCGAGGTGCCATCATAGACTGTAAGGAGCATCAAACACCACGTCAGATGGTAATGAAAGACACAAGGACAACAACAATCATCAGCTTACATTGAAGCGCTGTCCTTCCTGCTCTTGACATCGGACACTAGATGCGCCTTTGTCATTTTCATCGCCATAGCGCTGAATTTTGCAAAAGTTTCTACCCGAAGCAAAGTGGTGATTGCGTGTTCGAGGTGGTGCTCGTGTCTTTGCTTCCCATACTGGTTGCTTCATCTTGGCTGAAAGTCGTTGACGGACGTAAGACGTTAGTGAGATCGAGGCAGCTTCGTGCTCCTTGTCGGCATGATTTTGGCCTTTCAATACGACGTGTCTTGGATACGGGCGAGCTCTTATAGGAGACACGACTGGAATGATAGGCAATCGATAGGATTCTTCTGCTTCACTCATGGCTAAGACACACGGTGCAATACACGACGGGCCTCTGCTACGAACAGGAGAGAAGGGTATGTGGCTACCACCGTTTGTTTCCTCTACTTTGTGACCAACTTCGCCGTCAAATGGTGGCTGGACAATACGACAAAGACACATGTCAGACATTGATTTGGACTCGTCATCAAGACAAGAGCAAGCACGAACACTGTAGTTATGAAGTCGAAGGCGTGTGTTGCGGCTCGGATTCCTTCTTGGACCAAACTTTTCTACACCATGAACAACTGCACTTACTCCAATCGCTAAACGGGAGGAGTCTAGACGCGGTAGCTGCGCTATCATTGGTGCTGTACGTTCCGAGGTCTCTGGTGGACGCGATGGTCCTCGAATTTGTTTAATTGGTGAACACATAGCGACGGCAAGCCATTCTTCCTCATGAACGTTAACGTCCGAGACTGAAAACGAGAGAGGTTCCCTCTCCAGCTCAAACTTGCTGTGTGCCACAATCCTCCGTCCACGACTACGAGGTGCAGCAACTTGATCGCTTTGACCTGGCTTTGAAGAACCATTGGACTCCATTCCCAACATGATTATAGAATCAGGTTCCGCTTGAAATGGAGCACTCTTCTTGCGATCACCTTTCTCGCTCAGATCCGTCGATACACCGACTGTTGTAGACGCTCGCCGTCGAAGGTCGTCTGCTTCACGCTTTAACTGTGCCAGCAAATCATTCTTCCAAGCTACTTCGTGCCCTAAAAGTTGTCGTGGGGTTTCTAGCGAGAAGACATTGAGTGGTGATGCGATGTTAAGGTTGTTTTCATCTTTAGGAATCGTTGCAAGTCGAGTCTCCATTTGTGGCCCTGTGGCTCCTTTATCGACCAAAGCTTTGGGTATTGTCGTTGACAGATGCTTATCACTTGCAAGGCTGACCTTTGTATCTGCATCAGCAGTAATGGCCATACCACCGTTTGATTTTGCGTTATCTGTACACGAAACAAACACATTTTGCTGTACTGTGGCCCATCGACTACCATGTCGCGGTGGTGGGGCCATACGCAGAATGGTCTGGCGTGCGATAGCGCGCTTGGACAAGCTTGAAGCGCTAATAGCAGCTTTCGTGTTGACTTGACCAGGGGCATGGCAGTCCATCTCAATAGCCCGCGGTGGACTTTCCTCCACATAGCTGCTCAAAAGCTCTCTACGAGCACCCATTTCATGCTTCCTGACTCGTTCAGCATCATGCAATGCTTCTTGAAAGGCCACTTGTGTCTGTAATTGTACAGTCGACTCAGTCTCTGCCTTAACGCTCAATTCCTTGCAAGATGAAAGCAGCACAAGCGTTTGGTTTCCACCCACGTATTTCTCCTTTTCCTTTACTCTTTCAAGCGTCTTCTGCACAAAGTGTCGGAGATGTCGTAGCGTCACATGCATTCGCTCGTGCAGCATTTTTTCAACTGAGTCTCGATTAGTAGCCATGATAACTGCTATTGTACTGGGTACGATGCTTACAAAACCTTTAGAAACAAGTGTCTTTAGAAACACTTGAACGTGAGCAGCTAAGATACACCATTCGCCCTCGTGACGTCCATTACGTCCATCAAAGCTTTCCATACATGTGCAAGTGTCGAACAATGCTGGAAAAACCTCCGACAACGGAAAGCGCTGGAGCTCGACAATAACCCGATGAGATTCCAAGAAGGTGAGTAGACGTCGCAGCGATGCCATATTGGAACAAGGTAATGGGCTCTGAGCCCATTTCCTCTGCGGCTTGAGTACTTGACTTGGTCCCGAGATTCGATTGAGTGAATCAGATGCTTGCAACGTGCTCATGTTGACGCCTTCAAACACTTGAGCGCATAATTGCTGAGCAGACAAAGCAAAGAGTGCCGCATTCTCTGCACGGACTTTCATCACCTGAAACATTGCCGTCAATAGATCGTCAAAGAACAACACACACGTCTCCTCGGCGTCTCCCATGGCTATTCGCTGATTGTCCAGTACTTCATGCCAGCCAAGCTCTCGCTGGCGCTCCTCCGAAATAGTGACATCAGCATTCTCACTAGTATCAACATTTTCCATGGAAAGACTCTCGATCCCTGTCGTAAACGCATCTGGCGTGTTGATGCTCATGCTACGCTTAACACCACCACAGGACTAACTAGCGATCAACCTAAATTTAATAAAAATATACGAATAGCAATGCAGTGAAAATGACACTGTCCTGGATAAGTACTTTCTTATGCTCATGTTTTCTTCATGTACCGTCTGAAGAGTTTCATGCGCCCCTTGATAAGTATCTCGAGCTTGCACTAAGTCTCCTCTGAAAAGAATTGACTGGCTAACTTTGTAGTACGACATTAGCATAGAGAGGTCTTAGCTGTGAACACGTATCCGGACGTCTAGGACGATGGTTAGCGGACGCAATTTATTTTCCTAGCCTTTGACTGTGATTGGTGGATGGCTCTTAGCCTGTCGCGTGGCGAACCCAAAAGGAGCTGGATGGATGGCTGATACATGCGCATCCACTCTTTCACTTGCACCGCCAGACGCATACCAAGCACAAGAACATCCACAGCTCAAGACAAACAACGACGGTGGTGGAGCTCCAGACGCAGACTGAGCGCAGGCTGCAGAGATGAAAGTCTGCTGAAACCATCTTGGAGAACGCTTTCACACAGAGCAAAGACTACACCAGAGTCCCGTGTCGCCTGAACACCATCTGCCGTGACCCGCTTCTTCAACACGAGATTCAACGCAGCACTCATCCGCTGGAACAGATCCAGATGGAGGCCTAGCATCTGGTCAATCTTCACACGCTCTGGTATCTGGAGAACAGTCTCCCTCTTCCCAAGTCCACCAACAAGACCTTCTTTGACCACAATTGTTCGGGCGTGGCATCAACTCCTCAGACACGTCTCATGGCAGAGAAGAGTCCTGACTTGTGGGAAACTATCCGTGTATATATGAATCAATCACAGAGAGCACAACACGGACTCGTGGAAGTTT
>NQFO01003761.1:0-32807 GCA_003991265.1 Pseudoperonospora humuli | reverse complement strand
GTGTCCATGACGGACACGAGGGCGCACATCAAAATCAAGAGATATTCGCAACTGACTATTGCTCGCGCATCAAGGAGTGAGTCGAGGGCTGTGGCTGAAATCTGTCGGGCGGATCGCTGTCGACGAGGTCATATCAGGAGAATCGATGGCCGTGATGCGGAAGCGAACGAAGATGGTTTTCAGGACGAGTTCAGGTAGCACTACCAGCTGATGCATCGCCAACGTTGCTCGATGAGGAATCGACCGATCCGCTGTCGCTGCATGCTTTGTGGAAAGGGTCCAGAAAGTCCGTATTCAGCAAAATGCCGGTGTCTTCAAGCACGCAGTCGCCTAAATCCATCATCCTCGTGTCTTCTATGAGTGCTACGCAATCACTGTTATCACAGACTTGCTTGATCTGCTCGCTAGTCAGAGTCGAGTAGGACGTAAAACTACCAAAGCCAATTTTGGATGTGCATCCTCTGAGATGCGGGTTCTGGGCGATGGTCTCCAAATCGGATGTAGAGCACTGCGCCGCGTGAGCAGTGGCACCAAAGGCGATGCATACAGCTAGTAGCGAAGTCGGAGACATCATCTTGTGCTGTTCTTGGTAATCGAAGCAGTGCGTGGTTCAAGTCGAGAATCAAAGTGTGTTTTAAATTGATCGAGCACATCGTCCTCGTAAAGGTTGGTCGTAAAAGCTAAGAATACGAAGGATACCAGTTTGTGTCAAACAATCTTATCTCTCCGACCAGGTCAAGAGGGCTCGGGGGTCCTCGTGTATTATACCGTTTGTTGCTTTCAAACTCTGACATTGCGATTGATAGCTGTGGTGCTCGCCTACTGTTTTGATATAAGTAAATCAGCAATTGATCTCAAATATTGCTCTCATGACAGCGCATTGGTATTTGGAGCGATCGCAACGGTCTTCGACTTTCTCTATTTGGTCAATGACCGCAGTTCGTACATCGGAGTTTTCAGAAGCGAGATTGTGTAGATGTCTATGAATGAAAAAAATACGAGCACGCTAGTCATTTGCTCCAAGGCAAGTAGCGAAGGACTGATGCAGTAATTAATCCTGATTACGTGCCTGACGTTGTCATCAGACCAAATTCTGGTATGCGGGCGCTGTGCATTGCTGTGAAAGGGGTCTGTTGCTCGCAGCAAGGGATGCGCTGCGAAAGGAGACAATGAAAAAGCGAAAAACGAAAAGAAGAAAAGGATTGCCCTGACTGAACACGCCGATTCCCGCTGCCTAAGCGTCGTAACGAGCGTGATGTCGTGCAAGTGACTTTAAAGGAGCACCTTCACATGGCTGGCTCCAAGTGATTTGCTGCTTGGAATGAGGGTCTGAAGAAACAGCAGTCTGAGTCCGTGAAGATTTTAGTAGAGATGTCGTCGTTCAAGACGGCGAGCTACACGAAGTAGTAAGATACATAGGTCTGGAATCGTTGTAATGGTAATGTTCTTGAGGTTTCATTTTATTCTGGGACACAGTTCGTCAATATTACTAGTTGATAATAATAAGCACATAAGCATTGTAATTGAATAATCCAATTGTTTTGCTTCAAATTTAATTGTAAAAAATTTGCGAATGCTGGTAACATTCGTTAGTACAGAATGATTCTATGAAATAGTCGCCTATTCCACTTGCAGTCAATTAGGTTATGTGTTTTTTGCTACCACAAAAACAAAGAGGTCTATTATTACCATGGAAGACGCGTCGCACGAGGAAAAGTTTCGCGTGTATAACGACGCGCTAGTGCACGCAGCCACATGCCCCGAGTCCAAGTGCGAGGCACACCATGGACGTTGTCACAAGGTCAAGTCCAGCATCGACCACTTCGTACGCTGCTATGGCCCGCGACGCAAGATTTCGCCCATTGAGAGGTATATATTGCGTCGGCTGTGTTGCTAGTCAAGTTTCGTTTTAACCTTAAACTACTGCCTCCTTGTAGCTGCGAGATGTGTTCTAAGATCTGGGGCCTGCTCTGCTTTCACGCCAAGACGTGCCAGACAATGCTGGGTCAACGCTGCGCAGTCTCGCAATGCGACTACCTACGCGACAAGATTGCGCGCAAACGAGAGAATGACAGACGCGAGCTACAGGAGGCCAAGGCCAAGGTCAAGGTCAAGCTGGAGGAGTGGCCCGTGGAGAGACGTATAGCGCAGGTGGAGGCCGACAGACAGCAAGTGCTACAGCTCATTGCCGATATCCGTGCTGGCAAGCAAAACCAAGCCCTTCTTTCACACAAACATTTAAAACTGAATTTTGCTGAAGTTGAGTCGACCGAACAGCCCAACTTCAATAGTTTAACCTGATAACTTAATCAGGTTAACAAGTATCACTTTTTCGTGTCTGTAGTGTTGTTACGTGTCTCTGGCAGCACGGGCATATAGATGGCCGCGTCCACGTCGCGGTCCGAGTGCCTTGTGCAGCGGAGTAGTCTATGAACTGTACTTCGGCTTGATTGCCACGTCCTTGCACTTTCTCTACTTCAGCAGCTTTGTGTCTCAAGATTTCAATTAGACGAAAGCATTGCAAACAGGAGCTTGTTCATCCATGGACTCGCATGAAGATCCTTGGCACGCGCTCTGTTTCACCCTTTTACCGGACTAGGCATATGCCCTTTAATACTTTTGCGTCTGTTTCAGCTCTGCACGCCGTCTTTCTACTCACCGTCGGTGCAGCGTTTCGCTATCACATCGACCATCACGCGAGCCAAGTGCTTCAGAAAGAACTTCCATTGGAGGAACGACCGGTTAGCGCGAAACTGCAACGAAAACCTCGCGTTGCTGTAGATTTGCGTGTCATTATCCACCGATTACCCTGGAAAGACTTTGTCCATAGCGATAGGCCCGGGACATTCCAGCCATAGCTACGACGTAAATAAAAGCGCACACCAAGACCTACGCTGACCAGTTATTGCATGCGCATTAAGGAGCGAGTGGAGAAACACAAGAAACAGCAAAACGTCCGGACTCTCTTCTCTTCTAAAACTTCTAATAAAACGAGGACACCATCATCCCGAACATGGTTTGCATCTGATAAAGTCCAAACAACAAGTGACCGAAGCAGACCTGACTGGTATAAATTATGAAGAGAAAAATTGTGTTTGAAACGAGACTCGTTCTCCTGATGTCAAAGCGTATGAAGACTGGAAAGGTGCCACATCAATAGTGGACATTCTAAACTGACTTTTCAAACTCAGCACTGGCGGTCGCTAGCGGTCACAGCGCAGGGTACATGAGCTTCTAATTGACAATGCCTGTCCCCTTGAATGATGGCCTTCCCTTTATTGATTCGTTGTAGCTATTTTTACTTTTTCAATCGAGGTTGTGCTTTACGAAGTGCCACAGAGGAAGCGATCAAACAAAAGCCAAGTAAATTTCGTTCTTGCTCCATTTTTCTTCTAGCACGTCTTCTGTACCTGTTTTCCTTTGTTGACTTTCTTCAATCACAGACACTTGGCTCGCATCTGCAGAAGTATGAATGTACTCTCGACACAATTACTTGTCAGCTTTTCAAACATCAAGCTTGCTCAATTCACGCCATATTACCTTTCATAACGTTGCTAAGTGACTGTAGAATTCATCATGTATCTGACAACAAATTGGTTGGCAAATCTAAAAACAAAACAACAAAAATCGTTTGACCTTCTGCGCTGAACTTTTGCACCAAGCTTTATGCATTTTCGCGACACCCTTCGCCTCCATCGTTTGTTCGGTCGCGATTCCTTTTGCTCCAAAAACCATGTCGTGTCTTCAGCTCATTTAGACCCACAGCTGCAGCGGGAAATTACAGCTAGTTTTTTTTGCTAATTTAGCTCCTTTTACAAATGTTTTTGAATGCATAAAGTAATTTGCGTCTTTATAAAAAGCTTTTCTTGAATACCGAGTGCTATTTTAGGGAGTAGTGACATGTCATCTACTACCTAAGTTAACAGTGAAAACGTATGGACTTGTTTCTCATTCGGCAGGTGTACCTTGCCCTGCGTGATAGCATTTTTCTTGATCGTACCAGTAGACTTCTGTCTTTGCGGCTTGTAAGGTTCCATCTCAGGTTTTGGTATGCGTCTAATAATGAAAACGGAGGACCTTACAGCCCCCTTTGGGCTCGCCATGCGACAGGCTAAGAGTCATCCACCAATCACAGTCGAAGTGTTGGGACTCGGGGTAGATAGAATAAAACGTGGGGATGGAAAAATCTACCCAAGGTAAACCTGGATATTAGAGACCTGCCCTATAATAAACGAAACATTGATTATCTTTATAAAATCGTGCCTCTACATTTCTATTTGATATGCATGCCTAGCAGTGTCGTGTTTGCATGCGAACATGCGCGTGATGTTTGCAATGATGTCGATTTGGTCGAACTGCTTGAGCTATAGCGCTGAAAAGGGCGTGGGATGAAGAGACGGAGCTGTTGCCAATATTGGCCAGATGCAAGGAGTAACGACCAAAAGCTTTGGTCAGTTATCTTTTCCAAACGAAGAGAGGCGTCGTTTGTGCCAGCAATCGTTTGCTAAGTTCCAGCAAAGAAGACGAGCGAATTGTGCTACTTCAGTGCGCTGCTTGGATATCTTGCCGAGCAAAGTAAGAGACAGAATGGCTGCGATGCAATTGGTCTACGGTGTTGATGACCGAGTTGATGGATTGTACGATGAAAACACGGACGATATGTGGTATCCGGGACGAATACGACGCATTCATCGAGATGAAGATGACATCGTACATGGCGTCACGTTTGAAGTTTTGTATGATGACGGAGAAGTTGAAATGCACGTTCGACCTGAATTTCTTCGGCAGCACGTTCGTGGTACCATTTGCGTCGGAACGCGCGTGCTTTGTCGATATGATGGCGGTGAAGAGTTTTATTCCGGTCAAATTTCGGATGTGCAGGAAAATGGACGGTATACTATCGCATATGATGACGGAGAAATGGAAGAAGATGTACCGATTGACCATATTATGGAGCCCAAGGAAGAAAAAGATCCAAGAAATGAGAAGGAAATGTCAACTGAACAAACACGTGATATTGCATCGAAGAAGCTACAAGAGCAAGAAGAAGAAAAAGACGAGAAACGAGAAGGCAGTATTGCGCACGTGCCACTGGAGAGTGAAGATGACGGGGATAAAGACGAGAACATGAATGAGTCAGTGGCAAAGGAAAATGTTCGACTGCCAGAGAGCAATCACTTTGAGTACACACCATCTCATCATGTTCATCAAAGCGAAGATAATCACGAGTTAATTTACACAGAAGTGCCAGTGGAGAGCGCAGAAGCAATTCAAGTATTAGAGAAGCGACTTGGCGATCCTGCATCGACAAAATCCGTTCTTTCTACCTTGGTGAAGCAAATGCGTGCTTATCCTGAGGCCACAGCCAACTTGGTGCATGAACACAGGGCTGAACGTTTGATTCTTGACGCACTGAAGTTCCATCAGTCACATGCTGTCATACAGTGCTACAGTTTTGTGTTGCTACGCAGACTATGCTTCTTGTGTGTGAAAAGTACACAATATCTGCTTTGTAATGGAATCGTCGAGTTGATAAGCCAAGCTATGAGCACGTTTACAGAAGACGCGATTCTTCAGGCCTCTGCATGTGGAGCACTGGCCGTATTTACACGAGTTCATAGCGGTTTGGACATTCTTCTCGAGCATCAAGTCGCACAGCTAGTGCTGTCTACTCTCTTCTATCATAAAACCTACAGCGTTCACACGCGGCAAGTACACTATTACGCGTGCGAAGGTAAGCCTCAAGAGTGTGATGTATGGTTCTTTCATCTCAACCACACAATGTCATACTTGTTGCATTGCAGTTTTGCTGGAGCTATGCGAATTAGACGATCAGCAGACATTTGACTTGCTTTGTCGTGAGCAGGAGGAAGGCTTTGCCGGGGACATGTCTCCCATTTCCCTCTTGCTTTTCTTGTTACGCCAAGGTCTTTCGCTGGATGATAAGAAAGCTTGTTGTGCCGTTGGTAGCTTACTCATGTGGTACGATCACTGAGTCTAATCATATTGTGAGTAGTAACAAAGACTGATGCTGCGTGCTGTTGTGTTGTACACGTAGTTTGGCTGCTAGTGGTCAAAGTGCGGCTGCACTGATATTGAGTCTCAACGGATTGACTGAGCTCTCGGCCATAATGGCACGATATCCCACAGAGTCAAGCATTCAAAAGTACTCGGCTGCTGCTTCCAAGCAGTTTGCACTCAGCAGTGCTGGGCAATCGCCGACGAAACGAGTCAAGGATACAGCTATAAAGATTCAGATTCGGCGAGAAGCTGAGTCATTGAAAAGCACCTCTAGAGACAAAGCACTTGGGAAAAAGGTAGCTCCCCAACGACCAACAGAGGCCGGAAAGCGCAAAAACAGACAAGCGCCAGACCATGGAGTTCCAGCGTATTCGCGTGGAATCGCGTATACGATCACTCCAGCTTCATCGAAAGTCCTCTCTCCGTACGAACAGCCAGTATCTGGCTTTAGTAGCGATATGGACTCGTTTGGCTATTCTGTACGTGATTTTGTCCCGGCATCCCACCAACCAAGCAGTCTAGTTCTACTCGACGATGGCCATGGTGTGGACGGTAAATTCAAGTCAAGCAACAAACGCAAACTACATCTGAAAGAAGTTCGGCAATCAGAGCTATTTGACGCGTACGGCATCCAAAGGATTCCCAAAAACACCAACAGCAGATTTCAAGAGACAAAGCGAGCACAGCATAGAGCACATTTGGCGTCTACCGAATATACGTGGGCCGCTCCGCAGCAGTACAGCTACTCTGCAGGCAAACAACTCTCGGGTCTTGAGCATTCGCGTCGCAATTTTATGCCTAGTGACTCGAATCGATGGGACCGTGGCAATGACAGACCTCGAGATTCTACTTATGATTCAGAACCACAGCCCAAGGAGGCAAAAAGGAAGAAGAAAAACCCGGGGGTTCGATTGGCATTTCAGGTGAAAGTTGAGAATGACAACCAGCTACGAGTCTCTAGAGAAACACGCTCGTTACATCGTCCAACACATCAATCACCTCAACGCTTGGGAGTTGCGACAGCGAGAGCAGCAAAAGCTTGTCATAAGCGAGCCACTCACTCGTCTCTGACCGGAAGATCGAACGAGCTCTTGCCGGAATCGCTTAACAACTACGCCACGCAGTTGTTCCAAGATAATTCGTCTCGTGTCCTTGGCAGCTCTAGATTGACACCTCGAGAAAAAGAAGAGATCCGAGAGAGAGGTCGACTTAGCTTTGCTGAAAAGCTACACAAGATGATTGACAAAGCAAAGTCAACGCTTGCATCAACGTCCGTACCTGTGGACGATATCGTACGCCCACAAAAGTCTATTGAGACAGCTAGAAAGCTTCGAGAACCGTCGGTAGAGAAGCGTCCACAGTCACTGAAATCTAGGACACTTGCTGGCACCACGTCAAAGCATACAACGCAAGGGTTATTGTCGCCTCGAGAAGTTGCTGGGAAAAAAGCTGTAAAGCCGGCTTCTAGGCGCGCAGCGGAACACTCGGACACTGGTAGACAACAAGCGCCTTCAGCTCCTGTGGTGCCACGTGCAAAGCCAGTAGTTTCTCGGGCTATGGTAACTCCCAAGGCAACTCCCGATCAAAGCTCTCGACTTGTTATGAAGGCAAGCGATGAGCCCACTGACAAGCATACAGGGGAACGAGAAGAGAGTCTACTTGCTGGAATGGAGTCGAAAGAAGATGCTTCAGACTGCAGCGCCTCGGAGATTGAGAAACTGCGTAACGTGGATGCCATTGCATCTCAATCATTCGATAGAGCTGTCTCGATGGACATGACAGCCGTAGAGCTGCTTGGATCAGCAAGATCAACGAGCAACGACGCTGTCAAGGAGGAAATGATTGTCGCGTCATCGAATACAACAACTGAGTCGGACATGGGGATCGCTACTGAAGGAAACAAGGTGGAGCTGCCGCATGACGAAGAAGACGCTAGAGAACTGCTGAACGATGATGCAAACGTGGAAGAACAAGCTGCAGAACAAACGTTAGCCGGCGTCGAAGCCGTCGATTTTCCAGTTGATGCGCCACAATCAACGGAGAAAGACGTTGTTCCAGACAATGCCATCGATACTGAGGCGGAAGCAACGTTCAAGTCATCAGAGTCACTGTCTCAATCGGAAGACTTTAACACTGGGTCTTATCCTGTGAACGACAACCAGCTCGACGAAGGAAGCGCGGCTGTCGAGGCCATGTATGGTGATGCGTATAATGAGTTTGACGACAATGGAGGTCAGGATCAGGACACGAGTGGTGAAGCTGAAGCGGACACGACTGACGCTCCGAAATCGGTCGCAGAATTCTCACAGCTGAGTGTAAATGAGTCGTTGCTTGGAAGCAAAAGTGGAGAAGCTTTATACAGTGATGGCTACGATGACTTTGATGAGGATGAGGCACAAGATGTTGATGTGGATGATAGCAGTTCAAGTGCTGCGAGAGCTGTGGAGGCTCTATACAAAGAAGTCGCGGATTCTGACACTGATCAATCACCCGCTATACAACCAGCAGTCGACTCGCTCGATGTGAAAGGTGAGCAATTGGTAGCCGATGAAGGTCTTGTTGTTGATAGTGTCAAGGAGACAGATGCAGTCTTAGCTGAAGGAGATACGGAGGAAGGCGCCAATGTGCTGCGAGACGATGAAAAACTGGGCAACGTTGTTGGTGGTCCACCTGACAGCGAGGATCCTGCAAGTATGTTGGAAACAATGCAAGAGCCTCAGTCCAATATTTCCGACGTTGACAATGGCTCGCAGGCAGTGCCAGACGATTCTGTTCCGTTTGCAGGCAGCACTGACGGAGAACATACTGAGAGCACGGCGAAGGATTTCAATACTGATTCCATGTGTGATCCAAGCGACGATAACAAGTCAAACGACGATGCAGCCGTCCATGATGATGATGATGTACCGTCAAAAAGTATGGGGGACGCTTTGGATGAAGGCAATGGTGGCGTTGGTGAGCAAGAGACAGAAGGAGAAGCTCGTGTTCATTCTTTGGTGATTGGAGCCACCGGAATGGAAGATGCCGTGGAAGACCCTGAGCCTAATGTGCAACCTGTTGAAGCATCAACAGTTGCTCATAAGGACGAGGCGATTGTTGTAAATGATCCTTCTATCGACACAAAGTCTGCAGGCTTGGAACAACTCGACAGTAAGCTAATGAAAGAAGCTGATACTAGTGTGGATCAAGAAGAGGAATCTAAGACGTTGTCTACGGAAGCAAGCGCTCGATCTGTCGCTTACGATGAAGAGCAATTTGATGACGTTGATGGCCAAAACGAAGCAGAAGTAGGTGAAATAGAAGACGAGAATCCTATCGCTGACGTAGATGAAGAGAAAGCTGATATCTCTGGTACAACGGAAGCACTTATTGACGCTGAAAGCCCGGGTGATGCAGATTGCAGCTCTGATCAAGAAAAGATGGAGATGAAGGCGGCAGCTGCTAACAGCTCGGAGTCAAGCGTTGAGTCTACCGCGTACAACGAAGTAGATTGTGATGATGGTGCAATGGAAGAACCGTGTGAGAAAAGATCAGTCGCTGTTGAGGACACAGCGCTGGAGCAGATACCGAGCGCCGAAGATGTCGCTGCAAAGACTGATGTGGACATGGTGCCCGAAACTACAACACTACAAGAGGATGCACCTACAGCACCTGATATTGATGAGAACGACAAGTCAGCGGAAGTGGTCGAAGAACACAAAGCTCCAAGTGTGGTATCCGTGATTGACGGGGATGAAGGCTTTGGCACTAGTGCGCAAGAAGATTTGACGAGTGGAAAGACATCAGAGCATTTGGCAGTAGAGATGAACGGTGAGACTTTAGATGAGCAACAAGTGGAGCAAAGTGGATTCGCATCTACGACGGATCCAAGCTGCATTGATCAAACCGCGATTGAGACGCTAGATATGGAGACTGAGGAGATTCAAGAACCGGATCCAGTCGCTGATAAACACGACCAAAATGACGACGATACACCAGTGGGCAATGCAGATGATGCTACTAATGAAGATGAAAGTGTTCCTGCTGTGCTTGCTACTCCTGAAAGCTCAGATCTTCTTTCAGTCATGGCTGAGAATCCACTTGATCCATTAAGAGGGAGTGAGACCTTCGAAAACATTATTCCTGACATTACTGTACCAGCAAATGAAGCTGCACAAGAGGAAGTCCTTGAAAACAATGCAAAAACACCAACGTATGACAATGATGAGGTGGAGACTGCTGTGGAGAAGGAAGAAGCATCAGCTACCGAATTTTGTCTTGTGGGAGATGATTGTAAAGATGAAAAGTCAAAGGATGGAGAAATGGATACTCAGCCGCCAGAACAAATTAGCAGTGAACTTGAGGATGCCGAGAAGGCGGAAGCAGACAATTCTGACGATCCGGTCATGGTGTCAAAATCGCAATCGGAAGCAGAAACACAGTCAGCGAGGCCGACAGAAGCACAGAGTGATGAGAGTGATCCACTTGATTCAAGTATTGAGCTTGACAAACCGGAAGAATCTCATTCGAAAGTGGAATTGAAACTTGAAACATTTGATACGATCGATAGCTCTGTGCTGGAAGCGGTTCCTTTGGAGACCCAGTTGCAGGTGGCTATTACACCAGAACAATCTGCTGATCAAGACCTCTCAACGTGCCTTAACGAGGCATCGGATGTAAACTCCATGCACGACAATGCTACAAACACCGTCTCAGCAGAGGATGAACTAAAGCCTCAGTCGGATGCACTGGTTGAATCTACTGATACTGAGATAATCATTGCTCCCGATCAGAGTACTGCTACTACAGACAATCTCGATCCTACTCAAGGTGACAAAACCTGTGAGGAAGACGTTCCGACGACTTGCTCGACTCTGAATGATATTGCTTCTATAAGCGTCGATGCAGAAGACCCCTTGGCAGAGATGGATGCAACTGCGTCGAAGAACACTTTGTCTGCGAATGAGTCTGTTCAAGAAGACTTGGATGAAGCAGATAGAGATCTTCGACCAGCTGAAACAACGACCACTTACTCTACTCAAGGTGAAGAAGACGATGCTGTGGTGAGTGGTAGTAATGACGTGGAAGCAAGTAATCCGATAGACGAAGAAGCTGCAGAGTGTCCTGCTGCATTGAAGATGAGTGAAGGTGTGGAGCTAGAAGCAGACATGGCCTCGGAGCACAAGGAGGACATTATGCCGGATACCTTGCACGACTACACAGTCGCGGACCCTTCTACAACTTCCACAGTAATTGTCGATAGTGGTGACGCTATCGCAAATTCTGCCATTGAATTGAACACGAACGACGTCTCTCACGACACAATTTCGGACGACGTTGACACAGCTCCTGAGTCGTCGCCACCCAACGAGGATCCTCGCGAGGATGGCTTTGACGATGACAACACCAGCTCTCCTGCCGCAGGCGCTGTCGTCAATGCGGACGATGCTACGTCTAACGAGAAGAGTGCTGTACAACTTTCCAAGGTCACTCCCTCACCTGGATATGATCAAGCCGACAGCAATGAACATGAAAGTAGTGAACTTACCACTTGTTTCGACGATGCGATACTGGAAAAAGGTGAGGAAAATGCTGTGACCAGCGATGCCGACACTGAAGCTGTGGTAGCAGATTCTACAAAGACATTAGCGAAAGATGAGCAAGTCGAGTCGAGACCTGATGACGAAGGACCTGAGCATTTGAAGCGCGTGGATGACGAGAAGGTGGAGCTCGAGCCTGTTGCCTCGGAAGCTGTTGAGCATCCAGCTGCCACGCTCGGAACGGAGGAGATCCAAGCAGTCGAGCTCAAAGTTGATGAACTCGTGGATGGCAAGAGCGAAACTGTGAGACCTGAAGCAATGCTAAACAAAGTGGAAGAGGCTGGAGATAGTGAAGCTACGACACTAAAGCTGGAGGAAGAGATTTCTGCACTGTTGTTGACTATGGTCGACAATATTGTGACTGAAAGCGGAGTATTGCCGTCTACGGAGTCGTCCATTGAAGTTATGGCAAAGGCCAATGATCAGAGCTCGAACGAAAAGGAAGATCTTGCTTGCAATAGCGAAGAAGTGACAGTGGAGCCATTCAGTGAAGAGGGCGCTGGTGACTCTATTCGAAGCAACGAGCGCTGCTCTACAAATGAAAATCATGTCGATGAACCTGCAGATGAACCGCTACAATCTGTTCAGTCAGAGACCAAGAGCATGCTGGACGGTGATCCACCAAGCTCTGACATATCATCGTCAGCGATGGATGGCACGACCGCCTCTAACGATTCGATTTACGAAGTAACAAATGAACGTGAAACTACGGAGCCAAATGGTGCATCAACTCAAGAAACTGAGCGCAAATTTGACGAGCAAATGCCCACGCAACGCGACGATGCAGACACGATTTTGTCGCCAATTGAAGTGCCGGTCATTGCTCCGAATGAAGCTGCATCCACAGAGGAAGTGGTGCAGGCTGACGGTGCCTTGAACGAAGATGCCATTGAGGCACAGTCGGAGAAACATGTTGAAAATGGAATAGATGCCCTCGAAGCTTTGGGAGAGTTGAAGATTGAAGTCGAGCAGCCTCAAACAGGTGAAGACGATGTTGTGACGACTCCAACAGCTAGTGAAGGACCAAAGAGTGAGGACCAATACGACAATGAGTTTGATGAGCAGGAAACTGAAAACATTGCTCTGGTGACTATCGATCTTCCTGCTTCTACTGCTACAAAGGCGCCAACAACCGAAGACGAGTACGACGAGTACGAGAACGAAGAATATGGCGAGGACGACAAAGCGACTGAACCCTTCACAGCAGACGCATTGAAATCTGCGCTTATTGAACCCTCAGCGTCTGAGCGCAATGAAGTGATAGTAGAATCAGTCGATAATTTCGAAGAAGTAGACGACGAAGCGTACGCAGACGATCAAGACGACTACAACAATGAGTACGAGGACGATGACGCTCCCGTATCAAGCCCCACCTTACTCCAAAAGGACAAACCGAGTCCACGTGCTGTCGCCGACGACTACGAAGATGATGAGTACGCTGAGGATGCCCATGACGAAAGTCCTCGTGCTGACGTCGCCCAACCCGCTGAAGAAGAAATGGAAGAAGAGGTCGCTTACGAGGAAGAATTTGCCGACTCAGATGGCTGAAGGTATTTGTTTCTACTTGCTAGAAAAGTCTCTTTTGCCCCCCGTTTTCTCCACGAGTCTCGTATTCTCGATCACGATGTCGTGACTCAAGGCTTTGCACATGTCGTAGATGCACAGTGCCGCCACTGACGCGCCTGTGAGTGCCTCCATCTCTACGCCAGTCTTGTGGGTTACGTGAACTTGACACTCAACCTCAATAACATCAGGCTCCACTACCTCCAGTCGCACTTGGCAGTCCTCCAAAGGGAGCGGGTGGCAGAACGGGACTAGTGAACTCGTCTGCTTAGCGCCTAGAACACCCGCGATGACTGCAGCAGCGGCTATGGAACCCTTAGGACCCACCAAGTGGGCACCATCGCCTTGCTTGAGCTGAGCCAGGACGGAGGAAGGCAGACGGATCGTCGAGCGAGCCGTAGCTGAACGTCGCGTAATCTTTTTGGCACCCACATCTACCATGTGAGGGGTGCCGTTGCGGCTCACGTGCGTGAATTTCCACGCATCCTCAGCGGAGGAGAAAGCGCGAACAGGGCGCAAGATCAAGGACAAGTGAGCGGATACCGGTCCTGCGCAGCGTAGCATGTTGAGCGTAGGAAATATTAGCTAGGGCTATGTATGTAATTTATGACTCTTTGTCTTCATAAACTGAAAGTTGAGGTATCCATCCCACTCGTCTTCCAACTTCTCCTTTGGAAGTTGAAGTGGTTGCCTATCTATCATGCATGCTGCGATGAGCTTGCTCGTCATAAGCTCGTCCATGAACACCACCGTTGCGCGCTTTGGCAATGTCTGTTTCAGCCCTTTCACCGGACTGGGCGCGTGTCTTCCTCAACATCGCGCTCACTCCAGTCGCCGTACGCCACACTTAGCGTGAGAATGTCTCGCATTTCTCCTCGCACGCATGTATGACGAGGTTGCCTTTCTCCTTCACTTGCCTCTTGGCGAGATCGCTCGCTACCAAGGCCGCCACATGTGATCAGCACGCAGAGTCGAAGGTGTTTCTCGAAGTGCTCGCGAACATCACTCCAGCGTCGACCACCACCTCCTCACGAAGATCTCGTTTGAGCTGAGAATATTCGGTAAGATTGCAGACTTCAGCGAGTCCGTGTTATGCTCTCTATGGCTGACACACACGAATGCTTTTTCACAAATTGGGGCTTTTCTCTGCAATGAGAAGCGTCTGAGGAGCTGACGCCACGCCCGAACAACAGTGGTCGAAGAAGGTTTGGTCAATGTAACTGCACTCTGTTTTTACCCCTGGTCGCGTATCCTCTGCGCCTGCTCCAGTCTTCGCATGCCACGCATGTTTCCTTACTCTGGTGCACTTTCAAGCAGGGCAAGGGCTACACCAATGTCCCGTGTTGACTCAGCGCGACCATCCAACGCAGCGCTCATTCGCTAAAACACATCCAGATGGAGGCCTGGCATCTGGTCAATCTCCACATTTTTCAATGTCTGGTGAACAATCTTCGTCTTCTCGTTTCGATGGTTTTCACCAACTAGTTGAGGACGTGCAATCCATGCCCGCAATACCACCAGACGTTGCCGAGAAGAGAAAGTGCAAAAATGTGGCGCAAGCTTACTATAAAAAGGCTTGTAGTATCACGGAGTGCTCCACTGTAACCACATCAAGTGCTGCACAAGGTACGACCTATCGACATTTTGGAGCTGCCCTCGAACGACGCATTGTGCAGGGACGCACAAAAGGAAACGCATAGAAAATTTCTAAAGGGTGGGAACGTGATTATGCAAAAGTATACGTCACAAAACTGCGCAATTGGTAGGGCTAGGCCTTTGAAAATAGCGCTGTTTATAAATATTGTGCTTGCATATTTTTCTTTTTTTTTTGTTAAAGTTACCACCAGAGAAGCCAGCCAGGACCAAGCAAGTCGCCAGCCTCGCCCTCACCCTCGTCCGTCTCCAGTTTACTGTTCTCTCGTCCCTCCCGACCTATGGCGATGGCGCAGATCGCTTCATCCACGCCCAGTACAAGTGCCGGCTCCGGTCCCTCCTCAAGTGCTAGCGCCAAGAAGTCAGAAATCCAGTCGCTGCTGGGCCAATTCGACGCGCAGATCAACAGCATGATGGACTACCCAGCCAAGGACACGATCAACACGCTTACGATGCTGGCCGAGCGATTGCAGTTTGCTCCCGAGATTGTTAGCTTCCTGGAGACCAAGATCCATCGGGTAATGAACTTCTGCACCTGGCTCCAGTCTCAGTCCCACAAAAGAGTTCTCCTCCTCCTCCTCCTCTCTCTGTCTATTCATTATTTCATTTTACGGTCTTTTCTCCATTCCTCTTCCCCTCAGTCAGTTCTGCTTCGTCTTCCTAAGCCTTATTACAGGCCATAGAAAGAATTGTATTTATCCTCATAGATGCAAAGGACAGAGAGAGAAGATGGAGAGACTGCGAACTGCTTCAGTCTGCAGAGTATAGTGGAAGCTGATACTTATTTGTTCTGCTCCTTATTTCCAGGTTGCGCCAAACTGCAAACTGCCCATCTTTTACCTGACAGACTCAATCCTCAAGAACGTGCGTGGGCCGTATGTGGCTCTGTTTGCTGCCAAGATGGTACCGCTCTACTGCAACTGCGTGCGCCAGGTAATTTGTCCTACTAATTTAAAAGAAATTGACTTGTTGTTTCATGGTCTTTGATGGTAATGTCTGCTCTTTGTGGTGCTGGATAGGTGTCAGGCAAAGACCTCAAGCGCTTCATTCATGTGCTAAATACTTGGGAGACCACGCGCATGTTTAACAAGGAAGCTATCGTACAGATGCGTAGTGCAGCGAACCGTGCCTTGCAACAGACTGATCCGTCGGCTCATTCTGCCCCTGCGAGTTTTAACCAGGAAAAAATGACACAACTTCCTCGTGCAACAAATGTTGCATCCAGTGCGAAGCTGGCGCAACAGCAACAGGATATGGAGCTGCGATCGCTGCTTACTAAGCTACAGAATGACATGGAAATTCACCCGACGGAACATATGAGTCTTGAGGAAGTGCGGACGAATAACCCGGAGTATTACAAGCAGCTACTCGGGTTCCACACTGCTTCCAAAATTGAGCAGACATGCACATCGCGTGGATCTGGTGTCACTACTGCACCTCCTCAAAATGCTAGACAGCAGTTACCTCTGCAGCAACCTCCTGCAGCTAGGGATCCTCGGCGTGGTTCTCCTCCTCACGATGCTGACCCGATGCGTGTCCAGCCGGTGCCAACCCCGGCACCAGTTTCTTGTGTAAAACCTGCTAGACAAAGCACAGCCTCTGCTACTAGAAGTGGTTCCAACAATGGTATTGGATCAGCAGCGAAATCTTCAAACGTTGCTCATTTGATGCAGCTGCTCAAGCGCAAGCAGCGCACATCCTCTCCACCACAGAAGCTAGCTCACGAAATCACAAACGACTCTCCTCGTGCTCCTGATGCAGCAGCTGTCATGTCGATCCTGCAAAAACTCAAGGGAATGTCGAACGGAGGTGCTTCGTCGGGTCAGCCAATTTCTCAAGCACAGCCGCAGCATGACCGGCAGTCCCATCCTCCACAGCAAGGAGAAATGCAGCAGCAAGCTCCCCCTCGCAGCGATAATGCGTCACGCATGTGGTTTAGCGACAAAATTGTGGCTCACAAAGACCGTGTCGAGTCTAACGTGCAAAAGCTGTATGCCGCGTTGCCGCTAGTGTGCCGTGAAAGTGGGTTGCGCTTCCGTGAGCAAGCTCAATTGGATGCACATCTGGACTTCCTTTTTCAATATAACCGTGCCCGAAAAGAGCGAGGTAAAGGTGGTGTTTCACGATCATGGTACCCGAACGAAGACCAGTGGGTGGCCGATTTTTCTGGTGATACAGCGCCTCGTGAGAGCACAAGCAGCAGCTTTTTCGATCGCACACAAAAAGAAACAGAAAAGAATGCGGGTGAGCAGGCCGCATGGGAGAACGCGCGCGTACCTGTTGTTGAAACAATTACACGCTGTCGAATTTGCGGCGAAAGCTTTGCTAAAAGCTGGGATGAAGAAGAAGAAGACTGGATGTATACTAACGCAGTCGCCGGCACGATTCATAACACTGGTCCTAATGGTAACGAGCAACAGGACAGCATTTTCCACAAGTACTGTTACGACACAGTGATGGCAAACTCGAAGCATGTTTCTCCCGCACATTTGATCCCTGCAGAAAGAGACGTTGCACTGAAAGTGACGAGCTCAGATGAAAATATGGACGGTAGCAATAGCGGCGTGAAGCGCTCACTGGAAGAGGTGCGTAGGAGCACTTGTTGCGTGGGATGCTGTGTGTAGCTAACATTTGCAATGTTGGTATTGTAGGACGACAGTGATAGTGACGATGATGATGATGTGAAGCGGGCGAAGACTGACTGAATTTTGGAAGCGTGGACGAATGAAAGAATGAGATGCAATCTCGCAGATGTAACGATAAATGAGTGCGGTACTGATATTTTGTTGATGTGGTGCTCCGGCAGCGATCAACTGCTTCAGATTTCGCCCCTCTGTCTCCTCTATTTTTTAGTTTGAACCGCAGCGTGCAGATCGAACATCTTCAATAAATACGATGCTTTCACATTTATTTGCATCTGATTGTGCTTGTGTCTACTCTTCAAACTATTAGTTGTTAGATTGCAAGAAAGCTTATGAGTCCAAGCAATACATTTCACAAGCTGCGGGTAATTTGTCTCGATCATTTCGATGTCACCATATCATCTTCCATTGTTTTACGCGCTTTTTACAAAAGAAAATCATAATAGAAGTGCGTAGTGGGCAAATTTGCGTGTTTGAGCTCAACACCCTCATAAAGGTGTAATTCCATTCGATTGCCATTGCAAGAATGATTCTCTGCGTGGAAGGTCGCATACTCGTCACCTTCACATTTTCTCGATGTCGGGAAGGTATACGATGCCTGCTTCCGATGGATGCCAACACGCCACGCGCAATTCGTGAATTCTGGAGCTTTTCGAGTGTAACAGCCAGCAATGTTCAGTACAAAGCACAATGAGCGTGTGAAAGTGGGAGAAGACGCAAAGGCATATGCCAAGTTCGGTGAAAGCGTTCAAGCAGGCGCTCTAGAAATATCACAGCTTTCTTCTTAAGGATCTGAAAGTCTGTCTACGTGAAATTGACCTTGTCGAGCCTCCGATGATGCCTCTTTATCTAACTTCCTCTTTGTCCTCATCTACAGCAGCTAAGAGCTGCTGCAATTCCTTCCGCAAAACGTCTTGAGCTTCGCCTTCAACAGCTCCGTCCAGTTTAGCGCTACGCTCCTCATCGTTCCTGGCAAACCACACGTGGGTAATATGCGTATCTCCCTCAGGAAGAGGCAATGCGTGTTTGTCTTCGAGCCACACAGGCGGCCCTTTGGCCACGAGACGACGTAGCTCCGCCTTGCAGTCCGCCTCCTGCACCTTCTTCATGAATGTGTGGAACTGCGTAGCCAGCAGCTGCTCCACGACATCCGAGCAGAAAAAAGCAGCGTGCCATGATCCGCTTGGAAAAGTCCGAAATTCGCAGTAGTTACCGTCCTCCTCCGTGATGTCGTCCATCGTCGCCATGCACTCGAGACCAGCACGGGGCTTCCCGTGCGTCGACATACTGTCAGAGAATTATCAGCTTTCGTTTCTATGACTAACTGAATTTTTGGCGAAGAAATTTCCGCTCCTTGATTTTTACGATGGGTAGAATTTCGGGCCACTGGTTTTTTTATGCGAGGGTCGCGTGTTCGATTGACACGTCACTCGGCTCAGCCACTAGGCATCAAGCCCTGAGATGATCAGTTTTATACCGTTTCTAAACCCGCGTTCATACGTCTGCCAAGACAACATAGAGCATGTAACTATGTCTCACAGAAGCGATTGGACCAAATGATGATATGTTGTGTGCGCTCGAATCGGTGGTAGCGCGTTCACCTTTATCAATTGATGGGATCGATATGGAGTAGTGTACACAGATGACTATAGCAACATGTAGTCCTTGTTTGTGACTATACTGCTCAAGTTGCTCTTATGCATGAACCCCAGTTCCTCTGCCGGAGCTCTCCGTATACATTCATGTAGTCGTGCCGCTTACTTGCGAATATCAGCACTTGGTCATAGCAGAACGGCACGATCTGTCTTATCAGCACGTTACTGCTCACGTGTTGCTTACACTCTACACAGCGTGGCGGCGAGAATGTATGCCATGAGGTTATGCGAAAGAAAGGCTAGTGTGTCAGTGCTGCCAGCTGAAACGCGTTCTGTTCAGGAGACCGCTTATAAAGTGCTTCGAGCTCAGGAGAGATCTGCAGTGCGCTCGCGTAAGAGCACCTACCGTAAGGCTGGGTAGAGAAATATTGGAGGCCAGCGTGGTGTTGTTACTTGATATTACGAGTGTGGAGGTGTAGCAAGTCTCAGCGACGTATGTGCTGAACTTTGTATTCAACCATGATGACATGCGTCGTACTCCTCAATGCGCTTGTTGTTCTAGCCCACCGCGGACATGTTGTCGATCCGTATACGCACGTTTACCCTTTAGGTAGCTTCATCGGCTCATTGGGCACTCAATGCATGTAACGCTGGAGCACAGGATTGGATCGAACTGGGGTAAAAGCAGAATGAATATAAAGCTTTGAGCCTAAGATATGCAAAGTTCCCTAACCCCACAGAGTGGCCACACGAAGTCCCATTGGGGAGCCCATGGGCTGCTCTGTGGTCACAGAACTAGTATAGGCATGCACTTGAGACAAACACAAATCCATGTTGGAATCCAGACAGGATTTGTGTCAGGCGGCTCCGAGCCACAACTTGGTCGCCAGCTGATGCAGCAGAACATTACATCCTTCCACACTTTAACTGCGTCTACAGGTTGATCGCTGGGGTCTCATCAGGTTTGTGAAGCGCTTCAACACCGTTGACCAGTGACTCACGTGTTCGATGTGGCCTTGGAATTCCCATGAGCTCTCGGTATCTGGAAGGTCAGCCCAGGAGCAGAGAAACTGGATCTGGCCGTGGCGCTGGCGTTTTCGAAGCAAGTCCTTAAGGACGTACACGCGTTTATTGTCGTTGTCAAAGAGCCGTGGAGCACTTTTCGTGATCTGGCGGTCGCGGAACATTTCTGGCACATCAAGCGAAGGCTTCAACTGGTCCACGTTAAAAGTCGTGTGGCGACCACGGGAAATGTATCGGTGCGGTAACGTCACACGGTACGCATTCTGGCCAATGCGCTCTTCGGCGGGGAACGGTCCGTACCATTTCGGCAGTAGCTTGTTGCACGCAGGGTCTTGTTTGGGTCATAGTCAGGTTGACCGAGCTCACTGCTGAGCACACGGACATCGATATAGACCAAGTCACCGACGTCAAACTTGACTGCTCGTCGCCCACGGTTGTAGTACTTGGCCTGTCGCTCTTGAGCTAACCAAAGATTGCGCTGGGCAAAAGCGATGACCTCTTGACGCGAACGGGTGAAATTCTCTGCCAAGCTGGTCGTGCGTCCTGCCAATTGAAGCGTGATGGGGGAACGGGGCTTGCGACCACAGTCAACTTCAAATGGTGAAGCCTTGGTCGACGTTAAGATCAACGTCGCATGAGCGTACTTCACCGTGGGCAAGATCTTCGCCCAGTCATCACCATAGTGTGATACCACACACCTGAGACTATCTTCCAGAGTACGCACTTGACGTTCACTTCGCCCATCAGCTTGGGCTCGGCGAGAGACCGTCATTCACAACTTGACTTGCATGATCCGCATGAGCTCTCTCTAGAACTCGCTCGTGAACTTAGAATCCCGGTCCGACACGATTGACTCTGGCAACGAGTAGTAGCGCACTACATTATCGAAGAACATTCTCGCTGTTGTCTTGGCATCGACGTCCTTGGTTGTCGGGATGTAGCATGGACGGTTGAAAAGCCGACACACTACGACGTACACCACGTCACACCCGTCGCTCTTTGGCAGTGCAGTCACAAAGTCCATTGTGACGTGTTGCCAACCGATTTCAGGAATTGGAAGTGGCTGGAGAAGACCGACACGACGCCGAGAACCGGATTTATGGCGGACACAGACTTCACACGTCGTCACGTACTGGGTGATATGCTCACGCATACCTGGCCACCAGAAAATCTGTCGCATGGCGGCCATGGTTCGCTCGATTCCAGGATGCGCCACGATCGCAGCATCATGAAAGTCGTGCATCAGTCGTGGCAGAACTGCGTCCACTTGCGGAACTCAAACCACCGGAATCGCATCGCAGCCTTTAACAATGAGTAGACCATCGCGAAGCTCATACTTGGTCGCTACGTCAGCGTCTTGGCGCTCTAGGCCTCGAACGGGATCCGAGGAATGTCGGTCATGGAGTTCACATACCGGTAATCGATTACTTAACGGACTGGCTTGGATGGATCACCAGTACTCACTGAATCTTGGTCGGCAATTCTCCAGTGACAGGGTCACGCTTAGGAACTGCAAAGATGTTAGACACCCATGGCGATGAGCTGCGCTCGATCCAGTCTTTCTTCAGTAGCTTGCTTACAAACTGTTGCAGGGCCTCCTGCTCCACATGAGCATGACGGGATGGAGGTCGTGATGATGGTCGCGCATCCGGTTTCAGCTGCAGCGAGTGCTCAATGTCGCTCTCAGGAGGTAGGCCGTCCGGCAGTTCGTCACGTAGGAAGTCGGCAAATTCACGGATGAGACGCTTAATCTACGCATCGGGCTTTGGTTTGTCGTACTCCGCCACCACGTCCAGATAAAAGACTTCTGCTTACTGGCCTGCACGAAGACTTGCCTTGAATTGACCTATGTCCACGTAGTCGATTTCTGGTTCCGACGCTGGCAAGTGCGTCCACTCACGGGGAAGTTGTGGCCGTGACGGTGTTGCTGTCCATGCCAACCGGCGTTGAGCCCAATCAATAGCCGGGTTCTCACGCTGAAGCCAATTCTGGCCCAGGATTTCATCAAAATCTTGCTGTAGTGGCCACTCGACCACCGCGACCGAACACGAACGCCCTGCGATCAGCATATTGACGTCATATGCCGCGAAAGAGTTGACTTCACCTGTTTTTCGAAGTCGCGCCCCTGCAGCTCAACTGCAACGCATGCGTTGGCGGGCACAACAGATCGCGGCGCACAATGCAGTGCGTCGCACCAGAGTCCACAAGCATTCGCAGTGACTGATCTTGCACCTTGGCTTTCACAAATAGAAGACCATCGCCCTGTATTTGCACCTTATCCAGACGAATCTTCATGGCACACACAGAGGCGCCAATCACACAGCGCGCATCTCCGGCCGCCTCTTCCATCTCGAACACAGTCGGGGCCGGGGAATCAGAATCACCACATGGAGATTTTTGTTCACAAGGCTCAACGGATACTCCACTTACATCCACTGAGCACGCTCGTTTCCCTGACGCTTCTTATGGCAAATGGCAATGCGATGACCACCTTCGCGAGAGTAGAAGCACTGACCCTGACGTCGGCACTGCTCATTTGTCGGACGAGACGTGACTTGTGAGATGTCCATGGGCTCGGACTCAATGACACGCAACTGACGCGGACGACGCATTGGGTTCCCACTGAAGTGCGCTCGTTCATACGCTTGCGCAGCTGTCACTGCCTGCTTGAGCAACGCGCAGCATAGGTAATTGACTTCCTTCTGGGTTTCGGGCTTGAGACCGGATGCAAAGTGATCCACCTTGTCAATCTGTGACATGTCACGAACTTAGGCGATGATGTGGCGGAATCGCGCCACGTACTCCTCTACCCTACCCGTCTACTTGCACGATCGAAGAGCGGCACGAAGTCGTTGCTGTTGGTCCACAGTAATGAACTCATCCTTGAGCGCTTGCTCGAGTTCATCGATGTCGTGGATGGGCTCATCGTTGATGACGATGCGGCTATGATACCACGACGCGGCACCAGAGCGAAGATTTGTGGCCAGCATGACCACTACACGAGCCTGATTTTCCGCGCGGGTATAGTCGATGATCTTCCTATTCATGGAGAGCTTGGCCTCGAACATGAACTCATCCACGCTCTCATCGGGCTTCCCATGGAACGTAGGCATGGAAGCACCTTCGATCTTGAGCTCGCGGTTACTTTGCTGATGCTGCAACAGCTCCATCACCATGGCACGGAAGTCGTGATTCTGAGAGGCCACCGTTCGAGAAAACACATGAACGGCATGGGTGAACCCTTCCAGGATGGACATTACGGAGTTGCCTTCTTCCATGGATACTTAGGCGAAAGTGAGACTTCTTCCTGGAGTGGGCCGACAGGGAGTCTAATGGCACGAAGCTGAAACCAACAAGTGCTACCAATTGTAATGCTGGAGCACAGGATTGGATCGAACTGGGGTAAAAGCAGAATGAATATAAAGCTTTGAGCCTAAGATATGCAAAGTTCCCTAACCCCACAGAGTGGCCACACGAAGTCCCATTGGGGAGCCCATGGGCTGCTCTGTGATCACAGAACTAGTATAGGCATGCACTTGAGACAAACACAAATCCATGTTGGAATCCAGTCAGGATTTGTGTCAGGCGGCTCCGAGCCACAACCTGTCGCCAGCTGATGCAGCAGAACATTACAATGCATGAGCCCCAAAACCTGTCACTCATGAGCTCGCAAAGATTGATGATACCGATGTGTAGCAAGAGCTCGATTTCTGCGCAGCAAGCTTATTTTTTGCTGAAGTGAACCTGAAGACATTCGCGTCAAGCCGGGTAGAGTGATACGTGGCTGATATCGATTAGCACTTCAATTGTCGGTATTTGTTGCGAGTAATGCTTGCCAGCGGAATTGCATTAAGCCCAATAAGGCGAGGCGCCACCAGACTTCTTTCAGAGGCAGTACCCAAACGGAGGCAAGAGCCGTTGAGCATCAGCCAACTGCTGGAAGAAAGAGCTGATGAGCGCACGCAGGTGGCAACGTGGCGACGTGATCCCAGGAGACAATTCAGTTGGGACCGAGATGCAACAAGACGGTCGAGCAACACGAGTAGGCTGCGGCGCGCCTTTTTGATCTTTGCCACTGGTATCGATACTGTTCGCCGCTGGAATTCACAGTCAGGACCGAGAGCGGACCCTTGCACGAATTTTGTCCTGGTTGCAAGCTGCCGCTATCACAGTCCGCAGCGCTGCAGCAGCCTCCGGTACCCGGGTGCCAATCAGAGGCTCGACGCAGGTGTGTTTATTGCACCACACGTTTCCGCTGAAAGTGTGAGCTCCGCGAGGTGGATGGTGCAGCCAAATCAACCACCGGCAATAGCATAAGCAACATGCAAGTTGCGTCAGCAAATCGAACAGCACATCAGCGATCACACAAGTCAGCATGCCGCAGTGATCTGCGCGAAGGGGAATATGCTGGAACGCACCACTTACGTCATCTGACATTATATGGGCTGGATCTAGAAACTGACTCTCGACCTCCCCGATGCGTATAGAAATCGCGCATGTACCGTCGTCAACATGTCGCTAATAGACTTATTGGCAGGAAGCGACTAGTCGTGAACAATGCGTGCGGACTCGGTCAACGGCTTGATTTTCTTGAGCACCGCCTCGAAAGGACTGTAGACGATAACCCAAACGATCGGTACTAAAGTTTAGATCATCATCCTGACTTTTTCCAATATGCTTGGCCCAGACATTAAACATACTGCTGCGCGAATCCGTAAATTGGTTGAAGTGTAGCTTATGGGACAAGTTTAATGAGCAAATAGTCATTCACTAAGCAGCTACTTCACTTGGCGCAGCTTCTACTCATTAGTAGCAGCTTAGCAGCTTCATCAATGTCCAAAGAATATGGAACGATCTTTGTCAAACTGAACGCCCCGTCTCATACAATGAAGTTGCACCCTTGTTCCATCGTTTCTCTTACTCTCTTCTCGACTTCAAATTCGTTTGCCTTGCTCTTTATATTTCAGTCACAGATGCCAAGCATGTGCTTTAATCTGATCAGAACACCTGCACCATGCATCCTCATACCACATTGTGGCGCTCACTCACAATGACCTTTGCTTTCTTTTTTATTCACCGTCTTCTTGACAAGCGAATTTCCTTACCACTGACTAGGGATACACACATTAGTTGCACGATCACCAAGTGTATACGCTCCTAGCATCTCCCGGTGTCGCGCTTCCAACTCTAGCTGAAATCATCGATCATTGCAGAATACTGACCGTTTTGAACTCTTCAACATCTGAAGCGTAACTTGCATCAGAGTATATCTCTATCTAACGCTTCTCATGTTCTCTTGCATGTCCCTTTGGCTGCTCCATGTAGATACCCCTCGATCCAAAGGAGCAATAAGGAAGGCAGTCACGAAATCGTACTGCTTTACCACTAAAAGATGCATACCTGCATACAGCAGCACAAACCTTATTGTTTCAAATCTAATTACTGGAGCAAACGTCTCACCATAATCCAGCTTCCACATTTGCAAAGACTCAGCAGTACCAACCTTGCCTTGAATTGCATACGGCGATGATCATTCTCTTTTAGAACCCAAAAACATTTAATTTTCAGTGCATGAACAATCTTCGGTAAACCCAAGTCTCGTTCTTAAGTCGAGGTACTAAAACCAAAGCCACGTTCTTCAGTTGTGCCAGGAATTCATCTTTTACAGCTTGGAGCCATCAAGTTGGTTAAGGCGAGGTCATCATTTCATTTCATATCAACGGTATATTATACCCCACCATTGAGGTAGCCAACGCTGACGCACTAAACACACTTGCCACAAAATCGTCTAAACTTTCTAACTTCTTTCTTTTGCGATGCGAACGTCGAGGCTGACTTCTTTTATTGGTATATGACGCCTTTTCGTCGGGATCGGCCTCTTCTCTTCATAAATACTCTCTTCTATGTTCTGAGTATTTTTCGTCAGCCGCTCACTACTACTTTGATACTCTCGCTGCGCTTGACGAACGCTCACTGTTTTATTTTTGTCCAGATCTCTAGCAGTCTGTTTCAAATCATCTCTGCGGATATCTTCACTAAATTAACTCTGTGGCATGGCAATAGAATAAATGACAACTGTGGGCTACCAATCCCAAGTCGACGTCTTGTAGCTGTGAGATGGCAAGAATGAAGCGCAAGTCGCTCCAAAATACGTCATCTGAACGAACAACCGTTTCACTTGACAACACTTCGGCTTTTTGGAAGTGTCGACTATTGAAGACATACAGTGTACCTACATTTGTTGGATGAAGGCTCAAGATATGAATGGATCTACATGCAGCAGTCGAATGACGAACCAACTCAACGGCTAATTATTTTCGTGAACATGTAAAAGCAAAACATCAAAGCGTGATAAGAGTTGTCCACACGGATCAAGGTCCAGAACTAACAAACACTGCTGTAGCTGCGCTTTGTGCCGGTGAGTCAATCCAAGTATTTACACATCCACATACACCAGATGGAGTATACTTGATCGAAGAGGCTCATGGGGTTCTGATGAGCAAAGTATGGTCAGCATTGAACAGTTGCGGCCTTCTTCACATGCTATGGGAAGAAGCTGCTGCTTACGTGATTGAGACAGCCAATCGAGCGAATAACAAGGCAATAATAATCAGATGACACCACACAAAACGATTTTTGGGACGAAGCCGAGTGTACGCCGTCCAAGATCATTTGGAAGTCTTGCACTAAAATTTGTAGACAAGTATATCGTGACAATAAATTGTCGAGGAGAAGAGACATAGCTTTGGTTGTCGGATATGCAAACAGGACGAAAGGTTATCGTCTGTTGGACTTGACAACAGGGAAAATAAGTGAGCACCGAGCCGAAAATGTCAAATCCTATGAATAAGCAACAGTAGCTTATGAATATGCGAATAAGATATTGAACACGATCTATCGGTTGTGAAATCATTCACTAGTCGATTAGTAGCCATCGTTTTGATCGTTTCCCAATTTGCATTACCCACGCTTACTTGCCACATCCGCAGAGTATTCATTGAATGAAGAGTTTTCTGCAAAAGCGCCAATGCTGGTGTGGTATGCAAAATTTTCACCGTAGATTGATAAAGCCTATCAAACATTTAAAAATCCGATGCCCACTTCTCAATTTAGTTTGTTAACGTCATTAGCTTTTGATCTATTCTCGTCTGGGCACACAAACCAAGTTCTTGATACAACAAATGCTGTGAACATATGTTTGCTGAACCATCGACAAAGGCCGCATCAATAGTAATCGAAATGTGTACTTTATTTGCTGCATTGACGATCCCTAACTTTACAAGTACATGCCACTTTGCTTTCTTTTCGGTCCTGTCAAACCGTTTGTCTTTAGTTGACAATCTCTAGATAGTGATTTAAATGCGCCTCGATATCCGCAAATATGCACTCTCGAAGCAATGTCCAAAATGAATGGCAAATGAAATCCCATTTTCATTTCAGACGTTAAGCACGGATTTATAAAACAAGTTTTACGATCTTTTTGCATGACTTCAATTGCGTTCACTTGTCTTCCCTTGATTATACCTTGCTATGGATTGTAGTAGCCAGCAACGTCATTGTGAAATATCACTCTTCTTTTCTTTAGCGCATGGCTTAACCTTGTTCTGTTGTTTTCCTTGTTTTTGATTTCTCTTTGAACTACGGCACACACGAGCATAATGTCCCCACTTTTCGCAGTTCCAGCATTGACTCTCATGGCGACGCTTATTTTGCTATTCACCATGGTCACCTTCATTATCACGCTGTTTCTTCTTTCTTTGTGTAAACGTAGTATTCTTATCACCGCACAACTTGGACCCCGCAGAGGCTTTCCCACCAGCTACAGCGACACTACTCTTTTTCCAAGCTCTTGCTTCTGCAAACCATTTGGCCTGATTCATTCGGCCTTCACAACTCGTGAGTTTAATTTCAACTTGCTGCAGCGTGTAATCATCGAGATTGTCGAATGTCTCCACCATACTTTCGTACTTGTCCCCTAATCCCATTAACAGAGCCATAATCACTTCACGATCAGAGACCCTTTCATTGGTCAGGGTTTACTCTTGCCTTATTGCTTCCACACGATGAATGTAGTCTTGTATTGACTCATTTCCACCGTCAAATATTACGTTTTACAGCTCTTGACGCTAAAGCACTTTATTTTGGTTAGGGATTCTTCAATTGAGCTAGCCGCACGCGGATTATATTGTCCAACGGGTTCGTCAATATATCATTAAACAGTATTATCTTGTTTTTTCACATCTTGCGTCGTCTTTCGATTCCTCAGATCCATCCCTAATCGGCTTCAGCTCATCTCCACTAAGGATTTTCCAGCATTATCTAGCTTTTTGAGCAGCCTTGTAAGCCCTTAACCCTACGCCCACGGCATCCTTGGTTGGATAAATAGCGCATGCAGAGCGCCTTTCGCTCTCATTCAGGAGTGCATGGAGTACAAAATCCGGGACGCGCATGAGAGCGCACTTAAAAACCAGACGTCCCTGGCCATTGATACGGTAAAACCTGCTTTGTTAGACACCGTTGCAATGCAGCAAGTTATCTCTCATGGAAGTTGTTCTGTATTTGAACGTAGGACATTGAACTCGTGCTGAATATCCTTGCAGCTCTATCGCTCCTAAACGACATAGGTGCAAATGTCCCTGAGCCGCTCATCGATTTAGAACACGAGATCGTCCAGGCCATTCACGTCTATCGACTTTTGAACTGCGTTTCGCCGCAGGAATATATCTTGTGACCGCTGTAATCACTTTGCTGACGATGGGTTCGTATACCTTCTCAGCTAGCAGAGCCAGAACATCCAGCGCCGCTAGGATATCCTCCAGTTGCTGTCCTCGTTATGGCGCATTTGTAGTGGAAAGATCGCACATACCATATTTGCACAATAGCACACGTCTTGTTGCATCTACCTTTCCGAAATGCATTACACAGAGACCATGCATCCCAAGCTCTTACCCGAAAAAGTCCTTCGCCACAGTGGGGTAAGGCACAAGTGCAAGTACGTCAGTATGGACTTGCAGGTACTCAGCAAGTAACTGAGATGTCATGTACTAGTATGTATTGCTCACGACAGCCTGTTCTGTAGGTGCGACGCCCAAAACTGACCTTTACCGCCAGCCTTTGTCTGGACTGCGTCTGACGATTGCTGCAGCAGCGGAGCAGGCGATCTACTGGCGTGCCCACCAAGGCGTCGAAAACGCTTGGGTCCAGAGTCTGAAGTTTATGAGATCTACCTCACGAGCCCGTTTTCCTGTGACACGTGGGAGTGGGTTTCAGTTGCATCTTCGTCAGAGTCGTCGCTTCTGGGATCACTATCCTCGCCCAACTCTGGCAGCTGTCTCATTCTTAGTGCTTATCTCACGAAACAGACACGGATCATCTCGCATGCACGGTCAATGCAATGATAAGCATAAAAAGCCCGCAATCGTTTACCTTGGTGATGTGGAAAACCAGATAGATTAGAGGCGTCGAGTAGACTTCCGAGAACTATTTACAGACTCTTCTCCAGCACAAGATCCAACCCAGCACTCATGCGCTGAAGATTATTCCGATGATGTAAGAGGACTATGTTTACAACAGCCTTTCAAACACGGTACACACGCTTGCACTTCTTGAGGAGGTGTTTCCCGACTTGGAGGGAAGAAGACTTGTCGACTTGAGGGGAAGTTTGCAACTGAAATAAAATGCTATTATGGCTTCTGTCGCTACTACTAATGAGCCTCAAGGGCTCCTAGAGGTTTATGAATAAAACCTACACATGCAGAGATAAAACCTACTTAACTGATATATACAACCTTGGGTACACTCGAGGCTCAACCTAGGGAACTTGAACTTGAAGTATTTTTTTGGAAAATCCCCTGTGAAGTGATTGGCTCGCGCCAACACTTCAACCCGTAATGACACGTCGCATGCGTCACGAGCGAGGTTCCTAAAGCAGGAGCCATCATTCTGCATTGATTAGTACAGAGAATCTTTGTGACGTCATCAGATGACGTCACGCGTGTATGCAGAGACCTGTTGTACCGTGATCCCTTTGGCTTTTGCCTCTGCAATGCACGCTGAAGGTGGTGTGTGACACACACGATCTGGCAAATAGATCCACCTTCATGTAATGGCTAGTTTAGGCCCATTACAGATGAAGGCGTAATATCTGGTTATTCTTTACATCTTTTACTGTTTAGAGAACGACCTCCGTTTTCCTAATTACATCGGCCAGATCTTCTTTGACCACTGTTATTTGCGTGTATTGTCAACTTCCTCACAGCGTTTCACTAGTTGATTACCTGACGGTGCAGCTGTGTGTGAATCTGGTTATTTGGATCGGTGAGAGAGGTTTATACACTGCAACACTAGAATCAATCATTTAGACGACAGCGTGCTGGCCTACGGAGCCCGAGCTCAGTTTCAGTTATCTAGTGTACAGTAATTAACCTTCGAATTTCAATTTTACGGATGTCTAGCACTCGCTATCACTACTTGAAGCCCGAAACGCTGGATACGTCTGAATTTACCTACTGTTCCGAGCAGGCCTCGAAGACGGAGGAAAATGAAGTGCAGCGGCTTGCTAGCGGACGATGAAGCCAGCTGAATATTTACTCTGTCACATTGTTTCAGGCCTCGGGTAAGCGTCGAGAAGTCTCCTAGTGAAACGCTGGGAACATGCTTTGGGAGCTGCGTTTGTATTTTTCGCCTATAGGGCGACCCGCCAGAACAATGATGTTACAGAGTGGTGACCAGATTTCGATGAAGAGACCATGCCGATCGGTGCGTTCTCCACGTTAAGTCGCCGGTCGGCATCCTCGATTTCGTCTACGACAAGAATCCCCTGCACGACATGGCGGCGAGAATGTATGCCATGAGGAGTAGATCCATGAAAGCGATCTTATCGCGGTATGGCTGCGTTTATTGTATTTGGTATTGCAGGCAGCTGTATTAATTATGGGGATATCCCGAAACGGGGCCATTTTCCTAAAACAGAGCCGTTTTTATCCGTCAATCGGACGAGTTTTTAATTCAGACGTCCCTGATAAAATGATACGGATTTGCAAAAAGGGTTGCGGCTCTGATTGCATGGGATCCTGCTTACTGTTTAAAACAGACCGGGTCACGTTCTGACCAAACTTTTAAATCAGGTCACCTTTTGCAGTTTCCCCTAGTTTTAAAAAACGGCCCCGTTTCGGGATCAACTTTTGACTCACCTGGCATGAAGAAAGTCCTTCAATTCTTGATTTGCAAATCTTAGCATAAAAGTGACCTAGGTTGCTCGTTTTTCATGGAAAAGATAGTGCTAGAAATGCAAGTTTGGACAACTATAACATACTCACTTCGACGTTTGTGACACACACGGGAGAGAAGAAATCGAGCTCTTGAAGGACGCGAGGTAGTAAGACTAAGCCTTCTTCTTATGCAGCAAGTTCTTTTCGCATTCATCAATTGTGGCAAAGTCAATTATTGCGTTGAATTATTGACGGTACGTGCAAGTGCTAATCAAGAAATGTCTATTCTGAAGTTTTATAGCAGTGTGTACAACACTAGCAGGGGTCATGAGCAGTACAAATTGACAGCGCTTTGAAGATATAGCGCTAAAGAGATGACCATTGGGAATATACCAAAGCCACTGATTCAGCAAAACGCGACAAAAAGCTTACTTCGTAGTCACGGTGTTGATCCATACAACGGCGGCAGAAACGCGCGAGAATATAGCATACATGCCGGGGGCATTGCAGCCAACCCAACTCGACACGCCAACCAGGACATCATCCAAGTCCCCCTTTTTACCCTCAATGATCAGAGGGCCTCCATTGTCACCGGAGCATAGATCCTTACCTTTAACACCACCAGCGCAAAAATCCGCTTTGCCCACCCAGTCAAACTGCTTATGGCATTTCGTATTGTTCCTCACCATCAATTCGACACTGCGGAGTTTGGCAGATGTATGGCCGTTGAGGGAAGACGTTTCACCCCAACCCATGGCTATCGTTCGAGTACCATCTCCGATG
Organism: Pseudoperonospora humuli; assembly: GCA_003991265.1. Classification (NCBI taxonomy): domain Eukaryota; phylum Oomycota; class Peronosporomycetes; order Peronosporales; family Peronosporaceae; genus Pseudoperonospora; species Pseudoperonospora humuli. The sequence continues at coordinate 738 of NQFO01003761.1, read as the reverse complement.
GTCGAGTTGGCCACAGGAAGAGTGACGCTGGTGAAATTGCTGGGTCTCTCCAGTGTCAACACTGCGAAGTCATATGCGTCAGTCAGGGCCGTTGCGTTGGGATGGTTGACCACCGACTTGACCTTGATCTGCTCGCCTTCGGCACCATTGATAGAGTTCGTACCCACAGCCACATATTTGGCATCCCTGGCGCAGTTCATGGAAGTAAGCACATGCTTTTTGGTGATCAGAGCACCAGCACAGAAGGATGCGCCGCCAGCAGTAGAGCGAAGGCCGGCCGTGTACGACTTTGCGCCAACTGGCACTGTACTTCCACCGATGATAAGCGAACGCTGAACGTGTTCAGCTTCAGCAGTAGTGACAACAGCTCCAATTGCGATAGAAGCAGCAGCAATACTGGAAACAATTTTCATGGCTCCTTTGTTGGAATGGTGGTGCTTGAAATGCAATGTGAAGTAGGCGGCGAAAACTGGAATGACCTCGTACAAGGCAAGCTGTGGAGGGCAAGCTGTGGAGGGTAGATCGCCAAAATTCGAGCTGCGACAGCAGAATATGAGGAATCGGATGAATGAGCTAGTGTCTCATACTGCTGGTGTTACTCCTGCTGCACAGCATCGACATCCGGTTTGCAATAATCGACGTCTTGGCCCGACGATTTGAAACTTAAGAAGTGGAGATCCGTTGTTTGACAATAACTTCAAGCTGAATTCACTGTCAATACACGATTGGACGATCAGG